>VZSZ01006520.1:26436-47270 GCA_013398815.1 Ibidorhyncha struthersii | reverse complement strand
TGGAAGGGACCTTTAAGATCATTGAGTCCAACCATTAACCCAACCTGACAAAACCACTTCTAAACCACATCCCCCAGTACCACGTCCGCCCTTTTTATAAACACCTCCAGGGATGGTGAATCCACCACCTCCCTGGGCAGCCTGTTCCAATGTTGGATAACCCTTTCAGTGAAAAAACTTTTCCTAATATCCAACCTAAACCTCCCCCGGCTTAACTTGAACTTGACTTCTTTGCTGTGCGGGCGGCAGAGCAGTGGCACAGGCTGCCCAGAGAGGGGGGGGAGTGTCCCACTCTGGAGCCATTCCAACCCCGCCTGGACGCCGTCCTGTGCCACTGCTGGAGGTGCCCCTGCTCTGGCGGGGGGTGGCACTGGGGGAGCTCCAGAGGGCCCTTCCGACCCCCACCAGTCTGGGATTCTGGGATTCTGTGATATGGGGACGGCAGTGCTCTGCCCCCACCAGCCTCCACCGAAGGCTGATTCAGTGTTCACACAATTGCACAAGTGACGCTGATTTTGGCTGAATACATTTTCCTCTATCTCCAGCACATCTGGGTGATGTTTTTTTTTTTTAACCACAATTTCAGCAAGCTATGAGTAATTAGGTGTTTTTTTTTATCATTCACTATCTAATTATTATTCTTAACTTTCTTAAGCACAACTGAAATTCGTTAAAGTGAAAAGCAAATCACTTGATTTAAAAAAAAAAACAACCAACCCAACTGATTCCTGCTACTAATAGCACTGTAATGGGATGATGCGGTGTTACGTCTTTCTGGTCTGAAAAACTGAAATAAAAGGAAATGAGAAAAACATGTTTCTGCAAGCCATACCAGCATACACGTGTGCCTTGTGCAGGTGCGAGCGGGACGCTTCCCAGCTTCAGAGAGAAGCCCTCAGCCAAAATAAAGATCGTCAGAGTACACTAGACTCCAGATAGAAAAAGAATTATTTGATTTGGAAAAGCTTTCAGACATATCACAAACCACTTTCAGTAAGCAACGTTCTTCAATCAAAGTGCTGCTAAAGATTTAATCATGTAAATGTAAAAAAAAAAAAAAAGTAAAAAGCAGCAATAACCTACTGGCTAAAACTAAAGTTTTCCCAGTTGGTGACTGATTGCTGTCTAAGTAAAAGGTCTGAGCCACAGACGATTTTCTATTTTAGTTGCATTGTTTAAGCTAATTTAGCACACACTGATATGAAGGCACTCTGAGAAATCAGGGATTCATTCTGTGAATCTTACAGACCACTAAATATGTGATATATTTAATTATTTCCTAGGCAAACTATGTCAAATTTACTTTTCATTTTGATTCTAAGAGGGATCCTTCTCTGCTTCAGATCCTCCCGCACATCCCTACAACCCCAACCCTCTGTCTGGCACCGGAGCCTCATGTCGTGCCTGTGCAACTCCTTCTGTGTGAGACCTAAATATAATCTCAGGAGGGATTCTGGGAAGCGTTATCTCAGATAACCAATGCAAAAGTCTCATATGCAGTAGCAGTGGTATTGTTTGATTAATGAAGTTACTCCAATTCATTAAAAATGTAAACAAAGACTATACACAAATGTTATTCTGGAAGATCCTTTCCAATTTAGTGATGCAGTATATCCACACCTAGAATACAATGAGATTTGAATGGTATATTGTTACAGAAAAGAGGTACCCCAAAAAAGAAGACTGATTAAAAATATGAAAATGGTCAAGGCTCAAAATAATGCAACATTCAACCGAGTTAAAAAAACAACTCCCCTGCATTAATTTTATATGCAGCGTTTCAGGGGAATGACCACTAAGAGAAGAAAAGAAGAAAATTGTTTACACAGGGTAAGAAAGGAACAACGGGGTGGAACAGGATATACATTTGTCAGTTAAAGTACAGTCTGAATAGATTTGTATAAAACAGTCAGAACACTTCAGAATCTCACGGTCCACAGGAAATTTCTGAAGACCTCTCTCTGTGTCTCTCCCATCCCTCCCCTGTGATTAAAGTGCAAGGTGTGATGGCTTAACTCGTTACCTATAAGCAGCCGGTTTCCTCGTCATTATAGCCTGCCAAAAATATTCTAAACCCTTTCTTGCTTCCTCTGCCATTAGACAGAAGCTTCACTGTCCTCTTTTCTCCAGAAGGTGTCAATAAGTTGCTAGTTATTATATGAGGGCATACACATGTTATTCCCTTAAAACCCCACTATTCCTCTTTTCTTTTCAGACAGTAAGCTAAATACTGCAAGGTTCAATTTAAAACCGACAGAGAGAAAAGCAGTTTGGTCATGCCAGAAAAGCAATGTAATGTAACAATTCAGAGTAAACTTATATTTGCCGTTCCGTATCGCTGTAGATAAAGCAACAGCTGTGTTCAGTCTCAGCGAAAAGGAGAGGCCGCCTCTTGGGGAGTGCAGGCTGTGGACTGCTGAAGTGGCTGTGCACAGCTATTTATGTATGTATAAATAGAAACAGGGGACACAGAGAAGGGAGAGACAGGTAAAATGCAGAAATTGGGTAAGCATAGATTTTAAAGATGAATTAAGAGGTGAGCGGGCATAGAGCTTTTAACTGGAATATTTTATGCAACGGACTAAGTACCAAGAAAAAAATTCTAGAACAGAAAATCAGAGGTAAACACCATCAGTAACCCTTACAGGCAAAATCAGAATATTTAACGTTTTTGGCAGATAAGCGATAATATAGTTGTTGCCGCTCTTGCTATCACATGAACTACACAAAGGATCTGTAATGATTCAAGATGTTTTCTTGTAACTGCGCATTTTTTCTTTTGGAGAATTTTACGGGTTCGATTTTTCTCCAGTAAGGCTGGGTGACAGATTTACATTGTATTCCCAATATAGCTATTAAAATAATTTCCCTTGACAGTTCTCTGACTGCATCACTCCCCCTTCTTTGAATCCCAACCATATGTCTCTGCTTACTTTGCATTTTAAGTATCTGAAGAGCAATTCATTGTCCTTTACTCCCCAGTATGTGTCCACTCTTGCCCATTACGAAGCGAACGTGCCGTTCGATGGCGCCCATGGCCGCCCGCTCGGTCGGCATCATCTTCCCCTTCCCTTCATCCACATCCCCCTCCACGCTGGAGAGCCCACGGGGAGGACCACGCCGCCCCTGGGGACCCACCGCCCCCGTGATTCCCACATGGAAGCAGCCGCTGCCCGCAGAGCCGGTGCACCTCCCCTGGTGATAACAAACCACAGCTGTACCGCTTCAAAGATGCTGTCAAGTGTCAAGTGTGGGGAAGCTGAACGTCAAACCTTTCAAAGGTCAGGGTGACTTGAAAAGTGGCATCAGCCCGTGGCGTTTAGGGAAAACTTCTGTACCTTGTCAAACGACATCTTAAACATGGGGCTGAAAGGAACGGAATCAATCAACAACTTCAACCCTTTGCTCCGAGAGAAGATCAAGAGCATTGGAGACATCTCTGGCGGGTGTCAGTCTCACCCTGGGGTGGCAGCTGATGGCAGAGATCTCCCCGGGTCATTTCCCTGCTGGGGCTCTTGTCTGCCCACAGAACTGGAAGTCTCCTCCTGCTCTCCACCTCCTTGCTGGGAGGTCTTCCTGAAGGCTTGTCCTGTCCTTGTCTCCTCTTTGTAACGACGGTGCAAATATTTGAAGATTTGTTTTAACCTGCCAGGACTCGCTGCCTAGAGGTAGGAAATCTTTCACATTTTTCTTGGGTGTTGTATTTCCTACTATTGTTTATTTTTATGCCTTTCGCTTTTATTCTCCTTTGAACTTTCTTCACCTTGTCTAAAACTTTTTCTAAATTATTTTTCCCCAAATTAGGCATCCCGTTCCAGCTACGTCTTCACCGGGGACAGATAAAGCAGAACAGGTACAAACCACCTCCAGTCCAGGCGCTGCATCTCCAGATGACATCTGCCCTTTCCTGCAGTATTTACGTGGCTGTCTCAGGTGTAACCCACGGACTACTATAACTCTTTTGAAGCACTGCTGCCTGTGTCGTTTTCACTCATTTGTGTATTTGATTTCTCCCCCCGACTGCTGTCTTGCACTGTCCTTATTGAATTTCATCTTATTGATTCCAGACCATTTCTGAAATCCATCATTTTGAATTCAAAGCCTGTTGTCCCAGGTACTTGCACTTTGATGTCACCTGCAAATTATATAGATGTATTCTCCGGTATATCACCTAATTCACCTATTGAAATCTGTATTAAATCCTTCTGGAATCATGACAGACCCACTGGATACGTCCTTCCTGCTAGACAGTGAATTATTGACAATCACTCCTTCAGTATTATTTTTAACAGGCTGTGTACCCACCTTACAGCAATTTGATCCGGGCTGTCTTTCCTTAATTTTTGGAAGAGAAAGCCGGGACTGACTGTGTGAACACCACTCTAATGTCAAGATGCGGTTCCCATCTGCTGCCTGACCTTTCCTGGGAGGCGAGTTACCTTCGCAGAAAGGAAATCAGACTGGTCTTTCATAATGCCCGCTTTAAAAATTAATGTTGCTCGTTTATCACCTGCTGCCGTTTGATTGTTTATGAGATTCCCTTTTTTTAACGTGGTAATTCCAGACTTTTTCCAGGTCAGAAGTTAAGCTCATTTTTTTACACTTTCGGGGGCCTTGTGCAGATTGCTTTCTTAAAACTAAATACCAGGTTTCACCTCCCCCCCAGTTTTTCCCAAACAATTTGTCAGGGTTCCGAGATCGCTTTCAGAAGTTTGAGGATGAACGGTGCCAGTTTGTGATTACACTGCCCTGTGTGATGCATCTCAGCATTTAATTTGATCTTTCCCTGTTTTGGCTCCCCCCGACGAGTAACGCTCTCCAGCCCCCTGATGGAGGAGGGCCAGAGGGAGGTCTGCTCTCAGCGCACGTGGCCCACTGGGGGAAACATCTGCTTTCCTTCGGGCTCCAGTCTCCGTGGATGGAGGAGGAGGAGGAGGATGCATCACCGCAGGAGGATCAGAGGAAGGACTGAGGTGCCCCCGGTGCCCCGTGCCCCGTCCAAGCATCGTGCTCACTCAGACATGTGTCTTCCTGCAGCTCTGGGACGGGTTTGACCACGAGTACCACCCTGACGCAACCCCCTGTTTCTGTGCGCCGAGGGATGCCTCTCGTTACCCCATCACACGCTATTTTTACTCAGGAAAATGGTTCTCAAGCGATACTGAATGCGAATATATACGGAGCAAGTTTCGAATGAATTGACTCAATTCACATGAATAGAGGTTTGTTCCCTGAATTAAGTCAGTTGGTAGGTGCTTATTTCTGTTCCCACTACCTAGCCTAGAAATTAGTAATGATTACCTAACATTTAAACTTGGAATTGCTTTCCACATTATTAATTTCTCCTCTCGGGTTTCTGCAGAACTGCCCCCATCGCACACAAACGTGTTGCGAGCGCTATGATTTAATCTTCGTGAGGTTCCAGTGACACGGGAAGCATTAGTATTAATGGGGATTAATGGGATTATTAATATTCACATTTAACAGACAGTTAACACCAAATTAAAATCAAACCCGTACCCGCCCGGCAGTTTTGGATACCTGACCAGAGGCGGTGCAGACACCTGACCAGAGGCATCTTCCAACAGGATGCCAGTGAGCGGCTGCTGCAGGAGGGGCCGGGGGGACGGTGCTGCCCTGCCCCAGCGCTGACGGCAGCGCTGGGAGCACCAGCGGGTACCCTGGGGATAGAGATTATGCTGACGTTTTACGCAGAAAAAGGGAAAAATAAGTTTGCTCCCGGTTCCTAACTCTGCAACTTTAATAGGGTTTTGATGTGGCTTTTGAAAACAGCGTCGACAACAGATCACTGTTCTGACCCTATAGCTGGAACTGTTCCAACTCTGAACGAACTTGAAGGCTTCAGCCACCAAAACCAGCGTTTGTCCCACCTGAACAGAGGTAGGCGAGTTTTATTTCTGAAACGGTTACAGACTGCTCTATACATTTGTGGTTCTCAAGCATTCCTGTACTGAGCCTTTCAGCCTTTGCCATGTTACCTATAAACTAGAAGATTTCTTCGGAGAAAAATGCAGTGAGTTCTTCTGCTTTACCACCACCCTCAGCCCGGCATAACCTTGAGATGACGACAGGATCACCCTCTGACTTTTCGTTAACAGGAGCAGCACTTTCAACACAGCATTGTCCGAATAATGGAATTTATAACGTTTTGGAGTCCTACAGTATTGCCTCAAGAGTCATCCCTGGGCCAGCAACTATCTGAGTGCCAAATGAATGCCAGCTCCCTGTTAGGCTACTTAAATCGACTAACAAAGGTCCAAGTGCAAATTTTACCATAATTTCACCCACTGAATCACAGCAATAGATTCAATTTCTGTTTCCACTGTTACAGGGACATATATGACATATACGCTACGTTACAATATGCGATTGCCACCCGGAATGTCTCTGCTTACAGGAATCAATAAAAATGAAAAGTGTAAAAGGATTGTATGCCCTTGTTCCCTATAAATTACACTGATTATTAAAGACTCCAATAACAACGGATAAATCAAATCTGTCCTACCATGCAAAAGTATCACAAGGATCACAACCATTCAGAGTAGGCAGCTTACTCCAGTTAATATTGACTTCCAGAGCTGAGTACTCAAAATCCTGTTTAATTAGGATTTCAACATCCAGCTAATGACTTTGCTTTGATAATACAGAGCACCGCTTTCCATCCTAGGTTAAAATTACAGCAGTAGCTTGTCCATGCTGGGTGACTATGTGACACACCAGATTCATAAATAAATAACCATTTCTCAGTGTGAATGAGCAGCCAGATTAAATTATAGTACTTCAAAGTTGAAAAAGACTACGCATATTCTGGTGGCGTAGCTAACGATGAAGGCAACGCGGGGTTCCCTTTGGGAGAGGGCACGGCGGCAGAACGGCAGAAGCATCAGTAGAAACGGTTAAACTCCACCGATGTCCTCTGCTACGCTATTTGGCAGCATCTCCATGGGGAGCTCAGCGGGATTCTGTACGGGGAGAGCCACAGGGAGAGCCCTGAGAGCCGTCTGGGGCGCCGGCACGGATCCTGCCGGGCACGACGAACTGCTGTCCCTGGAAACAACCCTGGCTCGGGGCTTAGCCCAGATGTGAGAACTGGGAAAGTGGGGTTTTTTTATTTGTTAGTCTGTCTGTTTGGCTTTTTTCAAGGTAATTTTTTGTCAAAGGGGGAAGGGAAGGCACAGATGGTTTTGGGAGGTGCGCCGACACAGCTCCCCACTACCCTGTGCCTGATTCGCCCAGGCTCAGAAATAAATAGACTTGACTCAGAAGAGACGGGAAATTGGAAACAATCTTAAATTCCCCTTGCTGTTACCAGCTTGACGCTGGTCTCCAGCAGTGTGGTTGCGCCGCTCGAAATCCACTGGTGCCCGTCGGTGTCAAACGCCCGCTGTGAGTTGATGCTGTGCAGGCGAGCGGTGCCGGAGGCACGGCTCAGACTGGCACTGGAGCAAGTCCTCGACGTTCAACCACAGAACACACGAAGACCTCGCTTGGGACTCTCACGAGGTGACCAGCAGGAGCCTGGGTCACGCACCCCGTGCTCTGCTGCCACACCAGCCTGTGTTTGCCCTGGGTGCTGCTCTGGACACTGTGACAGAGCCCACGGGCAGCCACGGAGAGAAAGGGACGCTGGCAGGAGTCACCGAATCCCAGACTGGTGGGGGTCGGAAGGGCCCTCTGGAGCTCCCCCAGTGCCACCCCCCGCCAGAGCAGGGGCACCTCCAGCAGTGGCACAGGACGGCGTCCAGGCGGGGTTGGGATGGCTCCAGAGGGGGAGACTGCCCCCCCTCTCTGGGCAGCCTCTGCCACTGCTCTGCCACCCGCACAGCAAACAAGTCCCTCCTCAGGTTGAGATGGAACTTCCTACACTCAAGTTTGTGCCCGTTCCCTCTTGTCCTGTCACTGGGCACCACTGGAAGGAGTCCGGCCCCATCCTCTTGCCCCCCGCCCTTTGGGTATTGATCAGCACTGATGAGACCCCCTCTCAGCCTTCTCCTCTCCGGGCGGAACAGCCCCGGGGCGCTCAGCCTGTCCTCGGCAGAGAGATGCTCCGGTCCCTGAGCATCTCCGTGAAGCAGTGAGTCAGCGAATACCCGTAGGGGCGGAGGCGGAAAGCCGAGGAGCAGAGAAAGCACATTATGGGCCAGCAGGAGCTCAGAGGGCTGGGCTGGTGGGGACCTCTGGAGATAGTCCGCTCCAACCCCTGCTCACAGCGCGGTCACCCAGCGCACCTGCCTTGTGGAAGAGCCAGAAGGCGGCGAGCACTGGGAGCAAGAAGACTACTGGAGCTGGAGAAATTGATGTGGACACACACGTGGTAGCATGCAGGCAGAAAATATTTGCCGATGTTCTACAGCCTTGAAAGCACTGCCTGGAAACCCTCTCACTCAGTGGCATTTTGAGGGGAAATCATGGGCGTGTGCAGGATGAAATCCTCATGGCCATTCACGGTACTCCGTTTACCCATGTCTCTGCCATTCATCTTTTGTCAAGGAAAAGATAAACGACATGGAGTGGGCAAACCTCGTTTCTCCTACCCATCAACATGCCTGTTCCTATGAAAGTAAAAATTAGCAGTGGAGATGCTCGTGCCCGAGGAAGCCTTGCACAGTTAGGACATTTCAGAGTTGGGAGGTTGCTATGATAATTTTCAATTTTAATCAACGATGAGCCATAGCAAGGCTTCTCCAGCTGTTAAAAGATGCCTTTGCAATGTGAAAGGCTCATGATAAAACATTATCATCAATGGATATTTCTGTCAGGATGAAACAGCTATTTGCAATGTGGGGTTTGAGGATTTACTCAACATTGTTTTTATTCTTTCCACTGCATAGCAACAGAGGTTATTAAGAGCATCCTGTGAAATATTAGATTTGGGACTCCATGTTAATGAATTTCTCCACGCTGGAAATACTAAAGACTGACAGAGCTAAAAGCACTTCACCAGCGGAGGTCATTTTATCCATACAACTGCAGTTCAGGCGCAGATATGATTATAACATAAAATTGTTAATTAGTTTGGGAACTTTTTATTTGTGACCAAATTGGTTTTTAAAACTCATTTAGGAAAGACTATGGGATCATGGCTAAAGCAAAAGATAGTATATTAACCACGGTTCTGAGCTCCTTGCCCTGGCACAAAGGCTCTGTGCTAAAGGAGGCACATGAAGAAATCAGTTGACCTCACTAGGACTCTGAATAGCCTCCTGCGAGGGCCTAGGAATGAATATTTGATTTTTGAGTGCGCGATGCCGTGGCCACGTTCTGGCTCTAGTGGCCAGTGGAAAATGCAGTAAGTCGGGCTGATGGCCGGCGTTGTGGCGGGTAAGATGCTGGGCTCATCCCTAACCCCAAGGGGCAGCCACGTTTGCAGGGGATGAAAACTCAAAGACCAGATAAATGGATTATTCTTCCAGCCAGAGAAGTATAAGGGATTATGAGCGGTGTTTCCAAATTAGCACATGGCACAACGACGAAGGTCTCCAGTTATGGCCAGAGAAAGCTTTGGATCAGTAAATATCGCTGTGTTACTGATGAGATCAGTGCTAAGAGACAGAGGATCAGACACCAACGTGTGCCAGCGGGGACGGCCAGGGAGAGCTTAGCTCAGTCAAATGAAGAGCGAGATATAAAGTAATAATGAAGAGGTCTGGTTTCTAACATCAGTGATGAAGAGTGGAAAGACAGAAGAGGTGACTTTAAAAGGACCAGAACTGATTATTGTAGAAAGAAATTTTTGAGGAAATACACAAACTAATACCTAACGCAGAGAAAGGCAGATAGTTTTACTATTTACCTTTTCTCAGGTTACTGTGACATTGTATATTAAAAAAAAATCCCCCCAAATAATAAAGCCAATCAAAACGTGTTTAAGAAGAAGTTAAAAACGTGCAGCACATCATAAACAATAATTTCCACAAGATCTCATGGATGCCAGGAATGCGTACTGGATATTGTTTCCCATCGTACCGGACCACAAGAGAGGAGGGAAGCCCTCAATCCAAACAGCACCTGGCCTGTCTTTGGAAGGCAACTTCATCATTTTCCCTGTGGTTAAGTTGTTCCCCACGTCAGTTCCTATGGCTTTCCCATATATCACCACGGGGAGGGAGAGAGCTTCCTCCCGCATTATGCCTTTTTAATGTAAAATGCAAATCGCGCTTGCTGAGCTGTCGCTGGGGTGTAAAGAGCTCCTTCCGAGAGCCCCGGCGGCCGGGAAAGAAAATCTCGCCTTCTGTGATGAGGGAGGAATATCTCCATACAGAAAGTTAGCAGTTAACTGCTTGTTTACATAAATTAATGGAAACTTTGAATAAGAAATTACTTCTTGTTCATAACAGACTCTGTGTGTCTATTCTAAGCAGCGTTATGAAGGGAATAATTCAGCATAGCTCATGCGCTATGACGGGAGTGGGATTTAAAGACGACTGGAAAATTAAGCAGTAAAACCCGGCAGGCAGTGCGTTTGTGGAGGCCGCTCCAAGAGCCTTCCAACAGCGGTGAAGTGCAGCGATGTGCTGGGCACACACTTCCCGGAGCGCCTCACTCACTCTTAGAAATGGAAATTAAAAAGGAAGAGTCAGATGAGGATAACCGAACAGATGCACTTCGGAGAGATGATCAGAAACGGGGCGACTCCACCGACAAATGGGCCAAACCACGACGGCGAAGCATAAACCAGAGTCCTCTGAAATCTGCACACGTGGAAACGCCTCGGAAAAAATTATCACAGCTATTCTATTATAAAATTAAATATTTTTGCATCCGCTTGTGAGAATCAGACTTATACCTATAAACATCCCTGCTGTATGCAATTACACTCACAAAATGGGTTCATGCACGGGTGAATGCAGAGACGCAAACGCAGTGTTTATGTGTGTGGTTATTCATTTTGGGGTCACAAACTCAATGTCCATTCAAATACCTCAGACGCAGCCAAGGAACCCTGCTGAAAACTTAACCGCAGTGTTATATTGGATGCATTTTACTGCTTTAATTGAACTTTCCTGTACATTTTTATTTAAAATATGCAATGTCAGAACACAAAGCAGGCTGAGAATTTACACCATGGACACATTTTATCTCGCTTGAACCTTACCTGAACAATGCATTATAGATCTGGAAACACATACAGTAAGTCTGGGTGAACAACGGATTATTATTTTTTATGAGTAGCCGAATTTCTTATTGTGAAAAAAAAAAAATTAGTTCACATAGAACCGAGAAAGGAAAGTTTCGGTTTTGAGGATTGAAACGAAAACCAATAAAATTTCTTTCGGGAAACATGAATGTTTTTTTCAATCTAACCCAAACCCCCGTGTTTCTTTTCCAGGTTACAGAATCCTGTCTTGCTCAAAAAGGGGCTGTTTAGAAAAGGACAGCTGAAAAGCTGAAGGCATGAGACACTGATTTCTAAAGAGTTATTCTAATTATCTGCTCATGTGTACCACTGAGGGGTCTGTTACCCCAATACACCCCTCGGGCTATGTCGTGTGATAAGTAAATGATGAGTACGATCCTCCGCAGGTGATGGCTTTTCAACCTTGCCACTGACTCAGGATTTCAGAAACTGCTTTAAAACTGCATCATTCTTGATGAAAAGGACCGAATGTCTGCGGGTGAAACCTTCCCGGCTTCGTCATATTTGTGTGAACCCCACTTACTTCTTATCTCTCCATCTCCCTAATTTGGGCTAAAAGGCATACCTGTACTTTTTCACCAACATTATTCAAATGTTCCCTGTAGTGTACCAGAGACAGACACGTAATCTTTTAAAATCATTTAACCTACAAAGCTGGTTTTGGTAGGAAAGCTTGTTAGAGATAAGACATATACCACCTATATTCATTCCTGTTTTAAACGAAGATTCTATAAACTGGGGAAGTCTGATATTAGAAATAACTGAAATTTCCAGTCTCCAATGTTCCTGTTTTTTGAGTTACGGTGCGAAAAGACTGTATTTGTCTAAGCAAATTCTACAGTCCACACTGAATTAGAAGAAAATCAGCACCTTACGAAGCCTGAGTTAAGTACAATGTCAGGAAGTAAACTACAGTAGCACTTAAAGATTATAGATATGATCGAGAGTGATTATTGTAAACCTAGAATTGTAGGCATTCTTCAACTGACTTGCATTGAATATCTATAGTATATTATAGTACAGTAATACCGATTTTACTACATTAAATATTAATTGTAATACTTAGGCACTGATCCTATTCCTCAATTCTATTCAATCTTTTTCACAACAAAAAGAATAAGCTGTTGAGGACAATACTATAGTGGTCTTATATTTAAAACAGACCTCACCGGAACGGACTGATTCAATCAGAGCCCTTCTTATCAGCATCCCGAAAGTCAGCAGAGAAGACCGAAAGGCAGAACCAATTACAGCCGTATTATTTAATGCGGTGTTTACATTTCAGTGATACAGAGGGGTCTCTGCAGAGAATGGTTCAACTCAGAGAGGTTCATCATCTGAAGAGGGACATATGGCAAATACCTCTAAACTGCAGACGGCCTGGGGCGCTACCTGTACACAAGCGGAGCGGCACCGCTACACCCCGCGACTGCTGTTAGCGCGGAGAGGGATTCTGGAATATTTATGGGCGAAATATTTTAGCGTGCTAACTACATTCAATTCACCATCAAACCAAAACAATGCCTTTCCTCTGAAGTGTTTCAAACGGAAAGGTTTTTTTCCTAAAGCAACCCTTTTATTGTATAATGGAACTGTTGTGTTAATTATAATTTTTTTTTTGCCAAGGATCTGTTTTACATAACAAAGCCAATTTGCCAACTATTAAGGAAATTTTCCAGTTTTCTCTTACGGATAATGGAAGGAGAATTAATATCATATTTTAAATGCAAAGTGGGGATGATTAAAATTTCAGTCTAAATAAAATAAGAACATTTCTGAATCCTAAAGACAACAAAACAAGTAATCTGCTGGGGACAATATAACCGTCTTACAATTCTATACTTTAGCCCTTAGTATTATAAAGCCTTACAAGTAAGCAAAAGTATAACTATTTATTTTGTCTCACTGTAATGTCTTCAGCACTGTTGGCCTTGAGGCGGGTTTGAAAATCACAAGCTGAGGAATGTGCCTGTTTTATCTGACTCCTGAAGTGCCTTTTTATCCACTCAAATCCAAGTTCACATCTCTCTTGTGAGGCTCTGGTTTAATTTTTTCTTCTAAATGAACACACAAACTTGAAGGGATAAACGCTCAAAACATCACACGGAAAAAAAAAGAATGCCAAAACCTGTGGTAAATGAACAGATTCCGCATGTGCCCCTCCTTGAGCACAGTTTTCAGCATTTACCCACGGGGCCAGGCTATTGTTTGCTAAAATTCGAAGCTTTTATCTGAATAGCTAGGATAAAAGATCTGTGATAGGTAGGTATAATACAAGTTAGAGCCACACTATAGGATTGCATTAAGAATCAATGCTACATGGTTTTCCTTTTGCTATAGAGTTTCCTTGTATGGTGCAAAAGATCTTTTACCACTTATTATCCTTGTTACTGCTTCATAAATTATAACATGCAGGAAATGCAGCCCCAGTAATTTAACTCATACAGTTTTCATTATACGGCTTGTTCTTGAAAGGAAACAACATCGCTCTTAGTCTCCCAGGATACGGGAAGACAAAATCCTCAGGTACATTCAAAACCTGAGCATTGTCTGATGTGCTGATAAACCCCGTAAAAATTAAAAATTTCTACCGAAGCGTCGAGGGATGAACGTGTTTTGTCCTTCTGCCTTTCCCCCCTTTATTCCCGCTTGGCGCTTCCTCCCCGCTCCCCACGGCGACTTCCACTCGTCACCGTCACTCCTCGCTGCAGGGAAGGTGCAAACCCCAAAGGGCGCCTGCCTGCCCGTAAGTGGGGGTTATTTTAATAACCCTAATTCGTCACTGCTGTTACGGAAAACACGCTTGTGCAGCTGGGCGAACAGTTCACAGAAAAACCCGAACCACCCCCGACTCTCTAAACTCTCTGTTGTGTCGGATACTCCGTTCTGCTGCATTTGGGCAAACTGTACGCGCTGGAGAGAGGTGTGAAATGAAGCATTTGAAAAATCAGCGCGAGAACGGCATTTTCATGCCCGTTTGCTTCAAAGGATGCTCTGATTTTGCTAATTGCCTCAAAGAGGGCTTCGATTTACTGTTTGCTGCAAAGAGCGTTCTCCTGTAGTTTACCCTGCGAGTCTGCAGCTGTGTCGGAGCCTGGCGGTGTCTGGGGCTCGTTGAGCTATTCTTCTGAAATTCACTCACTCAGGCCCACGCGTGAGATGGTTTATGTCTTTGCAGCCCGGACCTTGCAATACCTTGCACCAGCCGAAGCCTGAGACATCCCCGCCTTCGGCATAACCACCCCTCCTGGCAGGAAACCCCAAAGTACTTTCTTAAGTTAATGTATCCCAAAAATCTGAACCCTTGCCGTAATTATCAAATAGAAAAGAGAATAATAATTGGGATTACCCTCTACCATAAACGTCGTGTTTTTCTAAAACCAAAGAGAGAAGCATCATTCTCGGACAGCTGCAAGAGTGGCTCAAAGCCACGCCATCAGGATAAAAAATACTCGGGTGATCTACTTTTCCAGCTTTACTTACAAAACAAGGGCTAACTGAGTGTAGTCCAGTGATATTAATAAACCACCGATGCATCTGCTTATTGAAGAGCAGTGACTCCTGACCAACGCGACCCACTTTGTAGGTTCTGGTTGCTCGTGCCTACTGGGTGGGATATAATGAAGTCAACGTATTAACAGATGTGCGTACGCAGTTACACATTAACCTTTTTTTCCTTTGTTCTTTCTGTTAAGGGATTTCAAATTAAATCACACTTTCAGTCACCACTGAAGTGTTTTTTACAACTTGTTAATGATACTGTAATTATTGCTTCATACACCACATGCGGGCAATTTCCAGATCGAATTTGCAGCTATTGGATTACACCGGGTCAGGCACCAGAAACAGGACGTTCTGGCTGTTATTCTACATCTAACGGCTCCTGAGACATGCCCCAAATATGAGACATTTCCCTGAAATAATTCCCTGTTGGTACAACTGCCACTCAGACATACCCGTTTAAGCGACTACAGAATAACCGGTGCTCGGGGCCGTGAGGATGATGAAGGGCGCCGAGCCGCCGCCGCGGGGGAAGGCAGGGGCCGGGAGCGTGCGGCCCGGAGAGGAGGGGGATGCTCAGGGCCACCACCTGCCCAGGCTGCAGCTTCCTCTTCTGAAGGCCCAATTTAGAAAACGAAAGCCTCCTGAATTAAACCTCAGTGTGAAGGTATTGCAGCTGCGATAGCGGGGAACAGCAGCATCTGGATTTCCCCTGCAGAGGATGCCCCCCTGCATCCTTGCCAGCCGCCTCCGCTTAGGTAACCTCTGCATTTGCTGTCCCGGAATCTTTTGATATAAAACAACTGGAAAAGTTTTCTTTACATCTTTATGAAAGCTGTACAATCAAAGATGAATGTTTTTTCAGATGGAGATTTTCCAGGCAGGAAACATTTAATCCATATCCTTTAAAGCTTTCTTTCAAATTTCTTACAATTCAGCATTACAGTATGAATCTGCGACTTTACTTTTCAGTTGCTCTCAGCCCTTTCCCGAAGTTTTCCTAAATTAGCACTATGAGTTCTTTTTAAAAATACACATTTGATTTTCCACTTTCCAACTGGTGGATTTTGCTGCTTGTGAATATCAGATCTTGTTATCATCCTCTCTCACCCTCTCCTAAGCTATAAAATCAAAATTAAGCTGCAGAGGATTCCAAAAAGAAGACAGTATATGAGAAGGAACTTCTTTAATAAATCCATCCCCACGCTTGTTCATTCTTGGTAATTCTCCCACAACCATGACTCCAACACAACTCATAGTACAAAATATTTTTCTTCTGCAAGTTCCCAGTTCCTAAAAACAAGACAAGGTACACCGCCTAATAAACTGAAAGGGAAGAATTGCCTCTTCATACACTGGGGGTGGGATCTGAAGAGCTAATACACAATTCTTATTTTTCATTTAATTAAACCACCTATGCAATGCAGATAAAGTTTGCCCTCGCTCAGTAGAAGATATACCAAAGCGAATCGGGACGCAGACCCAGTAAAGTCCTTGGCAATGGACTGTTCTCTTTGTGACTCGTTCAGCCGCACGGGCAATTTTTTTTTATCCCAATGGGCTTCACTGTGGATGGGAATTACCCTTGGGCATCGGTGACAGACGACACTCTCAATATAAAAACCTTTACAAGGAAGAGTGTAGTGAATACATATATTTATTTCAAGACTGATTCTCTTGCAAATACATTCTTCCATAAATATCCAGAGACGCTGCCCCTGGTATGAATGGAGGAAAGGTCCCATCTTCATTTAATGTTTTGCGTGTGTGTATATTCACTTAGTTGGTAAACCATAAAGGAGACTGGATTGAGAGCCGATGTTTTTCCAGAAAACTGCTGCATGTTTTCCAGTACAACCTACGGCTGTTTCTGAGGCAAAGGGAACACCTCTCAGACTGAACATTCGCTTTCTCTGATGGAGTCTCCAGTTGTTAAAGTACTTCAAGTTCGGGCATTTCACTCTTTAGTCTGGTTTTCCTAACGAGAGCTTTCTACCCTTTCCTGTTTATGGATTTTTATTAATGGACTGGTCACTGGAGGCGGAATATTTCTGCCTATAGATAATTTAGCGAGCTTTATGAAATCGTCTAGCATGCGAAGAGGTCACGCATCAGCTTTTGCTAAAGCAGAGCTAGCTGCCAGGGATATAAGTCTCAGTCCTTTACACTGTTCTGGGTAATAATGCCGTCTCTCAAGGCTGTCATTAATTTCAAAGCAGGTATACAAGCCTACTTCACAGCTTCTTCGGAGCAGACTACAACTAGAAGCAGAGCAGCAGCCTGCAATGTAGATTTAAGTATTATGCATCATATAAGGAAATAAAAGACAACAAATTCTCCATGCTATCAGCTTCTCCAACACTAAATACGGAAATGTAGCAATGAGTGTACAGCTCGTTTTATTGCAAATACTCTATCAAAGTCCTCCAAAGTTTACTACTCTCTCTGCTTGTAACTCCAACTTCATTTTCCCTTGTGCTTGGCCTAGTTTCACTGCAGCTGATGCTTCTTCAGAGAAAAAAAGAAGTGTGGGAAGGGACTGACACAGAAAAATGAATAGCGAAGCATTTAAAACAAAACCAAAAAAAGGACATGCTCTGCACTAATGCCATTTTCGCTATTATACGTAACCATTTCTTATTGGTAAAAAGACATATGGGGAATGTTCCTTACACTTTCCTTCTCATTTCATTTTACTTCATTTGCTTTTGTGTTTAGCTTTTCGATCGTCAGTTCCTTATGCTTCATCCTGGGACACCTTCAGTGACAAAGGTCATATTGTAAATGAAGATGCGCCCTTAGACAGGAACCAGGAACACGTCCCTGCTGTCTTGCTTGGGTACTTAAATGCTTTTTATTTTACTAAAAAATGCCCATCAACTACCTGCTAAAAGTATAAAAAATCTTTTGCATTAGCTGTCACCCAATATTTATAATGAAATCTAAGGTGGAGCGGAACTGCTGTGTTTCTGTGGTAGCTCTCAACTCCCCTTTCGAGAACCGTTTTACCACACCCCAGTTTGGTTTCCCCCGGCGCTCCCCATCTCTTCTTGGCTGCTCCCGCGCTCGGGATTTCTCTCTTCTTAAACACGAGCAACAAAACCAAAACCCAAGACCATTAAAGTTGCCATTTCAGTCTTGAGCGGACTTTTTGCCCCTTCCTTCTCTTCTGTGGGATAAAACACAGTGGCGGATGGGATGCTTGGATGGGACACTCATTTGGGGGGACATTCATGCTGAATGACTGTCCCAAAACCACAGAATCAGTGGACCAGCAATGGAGATTCATAACGCTGATACAAATCTCTCCCTTAGTGGTTAAAAAGCAACATAAAATATTGCCTCATACCATTTCCCTTTACTGGACTGAGATTTTCCTTCTTCTTTTTTGATACTTTAAACTTACGTTTAACTGCCCTGTTTGCCATAATGACATTTGGTAAACTATGGATTGATTTGGCCTCCACTGATGAGAACTGACATTTTCCCACTGACTTCCCCCAGCACATTCTCTCATCTATGAAAATAAACATCTTTTCCCAGTGATGAACCCCGAAGAAGCCAAATAGTCCTACATCTTCTGTCCTGCTGATCTTGTTTTCATTTACGGGGCCAGTCCGTCCTTACCCCAGCCAGGGAACACCGTAAATGACCTCTGAGCGGGTCGATTTTTGTGTAATCAACACTAAAAACACAGGCTTTAAAACCGGCCAGCGATGGACAGCAAGGTGCCAGGCTTGGTGGGTTTCTGCTGTCTTCTCACCCTCTTCTGGAGCGAGACTGTGTTAGAGCACCGGCAGGAAAGCAAAACCCCACGCTCGGCCGCCCACGGGGGGCTGCCACCAGCGGAGGGTGGCGACGGGAAGGGAGGGAGGCTGGCGGGTCCCCGCCGCCGCGGCCCCTGTCCCCCACTGTCCCCCCACCAGCGGGGCTGGGCTTTCTCACCGGGAGAGCATCCAGCTCCCAACTCGGCTCCGCGATGGGGAGGAGCGGCGGGAGGGGACACGTAAGTATTTTTCAAACAGCAGAACGCGGCTGGGCGCTGCTGGCAGCGGGCACGCGTGGAAAGGCTGACGTATGTTTATGTTTTTTAACGTATGTTAAAATTACAGCCCGGTTTAAAACTGAACGCCGCTCACGCAAATCTAACTCATCAAAAGTCAGAGCTTTGCTAATCCTCCACCAAGGCACCCTCAACAATCCCGACCCTTACGTTGCACGATGCCTTGAATTTGCACTTTTGGGGGGGCAGACCCTTTTAGCCTGCCTTACCCCCGTGGTCACCGCGAACACCCCCCGCAGAGTTCCTCTAGGTATCGCGTGTCCCCAGTTGCCCCAGTTTAGCCTGGCCCCTGGGGGGGGGTGCGTGGCCTTCCCCTCAGAGCTCACGGTACACAGCGGGGTATGCAATACACGATGTACATCGACAACCGCAGCGCCACGCTGCCATCGCGGATGCGAGATGGCCCAGCCCCGTCCCGCTGCCGTAGGCAGCCTTCGCCTTCCCTCCCCTTAACGCCACTGAGAACACTGGCGTACGCGTGCGTCATTCGACTGCTGCGGGAGCGCACAGAAACAGAAGCAAAGTACACAGCCGAAGCCCGCACATGGAAGAATAAAATGCTAGAGACTAATTGCAGCTCTGTTAGTCAAAGAAGACGGCTCGATTATTTAAATTTCGTAGAAAGGAAAAGCTAGAACGGGTTTGTCAATGGGTTTCTGAAGAGCCCGAATGACATTTCACAGTTTTACAGATGCTACTCTCTAATTATTCCAGTAAGGTTAATGCTTAATGGGGTTTCAAAAGTCTAGATGCTAATGTCAATGTTTTTAGGTTTTTTTTAGATGTGTAATATTGACATTTACAACTGGTTGGATTTATGGAGTTTTTACCTGTTAGACAAAGTTCAAGATACGTGCAGATTTACCTTCAAAAAATATAAAGACAGTGGTGAACAGACCCAAATCTTATCAGTGAGAATTAGTTGTTCAGTTACAGATCGGTACCGCTAACGCAGTGCTCCTCTGCAATCACAGAACGCGGTCAGCTGTAAGAAAAGGCAAATCTAGGAAATACCTCTCCATATTCAGCCTCCGCATTCAGCATCTTCACACTGAATTACGCCACCGTTTGACCCCTAATATGCACATATACAAGCAGGAACCTGCATACGCGCATCCACAGGTATGTGCTTGTGCACCCCGCTATATACACTGCTGACAGCCAGGGCAAACGCACACGGACTCGCACGTCTCTCCTCCTCCTGCCAGTTACCTGCTATACGATCGCGGACCTTTCACTTAATAATAAATGTGGGTGAAACCATCCACCAGTTTTATTTCTCTCCACTAATGCCTTACTGGCTGGATTTTCATGTTGCTGAACATCAGAAGGGCCATTTCAGACCGTGAACTAAGTCTGATTTTATCCTCCCAAGTCCGTCGGGGTCCCCGCTTGTCAAATGGAAGGTAATGCTTTTCTCTATTTAGCAACAGTTATGCAAACTTAAGTTTAAAAAGGGTACAGTTATAAAAGGGAAATCATCATTTACTTATTATTGTCGATGCATTGATTTTAGTCTGTAGGTAATATAAATGAACTATTCCTCGTATGAATAAGTTTCCAATATTTCTGATAGCTCCAGTGCAAGAGACTCAAGACCACAAAGTCCAGCGCGGAGCCCCGAGAGCGGGGAGAACAGGAACCCGCGCCGGCAGCAAACCGCCCTCTCTTTGATGGTGAAGTAGCAGAAAAATTCAGGTTTATTGCTGTCGCGTGGCATTGTTCTAGCAGCGGTTCCACAGCAGAATCTACTGCCAGCCTCTTTCTTTATACCCCATTTCCAGCCCACCTCTCCAGGCCTGCAACAGAAGNGGCCGACCTGCAGACGCTGCTTCCCAACTGGTTAAAACTTTTGAGCAGAAATATGTCTAAGGATCGCATGTTGATTACGGAAAATCTTCTTGGGAAGTATCAGGTCACTGTGATTTATAACCAACTCGCTCTACTTTTTCTAGTTGTTCTCAGAATGCGTCATGTTGTAACAGAAAACGTTTCCAGCTTGAGCTTTTTTAAAGCATTTTTTGGACATCAGTGAATTTAGGCTGGCTGGCATTCCCCTTCACAGGCAGGGGAGTCTGAGCCCCACACCTGCGGGAAACCACCTCACAGGCA
>VZSZ01006519.1:94985-141530 GCA_013398815.1 Ibidorhyncha struthersii | reverse complement strand
TAGATGATCTCCAAAGGTCCCTTCCAACCCTGAGTATTCTGCGATTCTGTGATTCTGTAATATTCATGTGTAACTGAGGAATGAAACTGGACCCATAAAATGGAAATTTTTGTTCAAAAAATTTTCCCCAGCAAACCTCACCTTTGTATGTTTTTGTCAACCCTCTCTTTTTCTTCTAACATTTTTCCTGTGTTTCATTCATTTCCTAATCCCGTTGTGCTTTATGTCAGCCTTACAGAAGACTCAACTCCTTTTTTTTTATTTTTTGAGCCAAGTTTGAGAATAAAAAATTATTTCAGTTTTACTGTTTTACTGTTATTGTCAGTGCCTATGTGTAAGAAAGAAGATTCCTTTCCACCAAAAGCCACCAAAAGAAGTTAAATATATTTTAAGAATTAACTTTTCCTCCCTAACCAAAGAAAATTGGGGGGGTGCAGTGGGGTGCGGTGAGGGGGCGGCAACAGTTGCAGAGAAAGAAAATATTTTTAGGATCTCTATCCAATATAGCATAGTCTTAAGCTACATGTTTAATAAATCTAACATTCCCACAGTGGGAAGTATTATGCAAGAAAGTGGTAGAAATCTGTTTTGAGACCTAGAAAGAAAATTACCTAACCTTTTCGTTCTAGAGGAAGTTTCTGAAATTACTGCAGTTGAGAGATATTTCTGTAGTTTCTTGTGAGGATGGTTTTTCCTACAGTTGTGTTTGTGCTGTGATTTGTCCGTCTTGTTATTAGTTTAGTACTTAGAAATTTCCATCTCTTCCTTGTCATTTTCTCAGAGGTTGTCCAGCCGTGTGTGTTGTGATTTGACAAGCAAAGCAAGTACACTTTTCAGTCGTTAGCTTGAGCCAGCGAGCACCAAAGGATAGAAAAGAACCAAGACATATACAGACATACCTGAATCTCTTTAGGTGCCTGTATTTTGGATTAATGAGAACTGTACAGTAACAAAAAGCTACACTGACAAATATAAGAGTGCAATCTTAAATGTTGATCTGTACTTTAAACTGTAGATTATATATTGTATTCCTGACTAGCAATGGAAAGAGATAGAAGGTGTTCAGAAAGGCTGGGTATGTGAAACTAAGTTTCATCTTTGGAGGAACCTGTCTGTCTCCACTGACTGCAGGGAGAGCCTGGAGAGGTTAGCCTTACTGGGAGCAAAGTTAGCTTGGGTAAATAAACTGTCCATGTGTTAGATTTCAGAAAGAAGTAGGCTGTCCCAACAGGCTGCCAGTTGCAAATCAAGGCGTAACAGTGGAGTCGTCCTAACAGGCAAATCCTCATAGATGTCCAAGACTACATGCTAAGGAAAATAAATATAAGGCTAAGGATAATTTGAGTTGCAGGCTCTGCAATAAAAACATTGTGTGGTATGTTAATTGAGAAGCAGCACAGATAGCTACAGTAGGTACAATGAAAAGGCAGCTTCCATGAGACACAGGAGACAAGCTCCTTGGCCCCCAGAATCTGTTCTTGAGAGATCTTAAATTGGTTCTGTAAAATGAACTCCCCCACACCTTATTTAACCACCTACTAGTAATGCAAACAAATTGAGGTAACCAAATATGAATGTGAATTCTTTTGTTGCTTTGGAATACTTTTTCTAATGTTGCTTGAATTGGTGTAAAGAAATATTTGTTACAGGGAGACTTCTGTGTCACAGGCACCCACAGGGAAGAGAGACGTAGCCAACAAACTTAAATGATTAGAAGTGGCTGGCATACACATACTTGTCTGTGACCAGGAAAACTGAGAACCTGCCATCTAGAATATTGCAACTGTATGGATGGAACCAGAATACAGTTTTTTTTCTAAACTTTTATTTTGTAGTGAAGGCAGATCCTAGTGAAGATCCTATTACATTCTTGGGATTTAGCAATTCAAGGTTCTGTTAAGCAGGTGCAAAGACTGTTTCCTATCTTCTTGAAAACTAATTTCTTGATATATACATTTTTTAATGGAGTCTAGAGAATAGATCAGATAAAACTGAATTTAGGGAGGGAAATAAAGAAGTGGCAGAGAATAAATTTAAACCTTTAAGGTCCTCTTTTGCAGAGCACCTCTTTTACAAATGATTGTCAAACTTACAGAAAATATTCTTGCTACTCTGGCTGAAACTAGTAGGTAGTGAAGAGTGAGTATTTCTTGTATGGAATCCTAAAGAAACCCATGAAACGCAAGGTAGGAGCAGAGATTTGTTTGTGGAGGCCAACTGGAGAATAAGAATTTGATGTGTAACTTAGAAAAAAATCCAAACTCTTGATAACTAGATGTAAAAAGATTACATAACTTGAATAGCATTTATAATATAGGCGTATTGCAGATTGAAATATGTCTTATAGTAGAGTTCATGCAAGAAGAGTATTCCAAACCTCTTTCTTTTTTCCAAAGGCTTTTCTATTTGGAAAATAATAAAATGGAAAAACAAATCACATTTACATTGTAATATTCTTAATTGCAAGACAGATACAAAACACAGGCTGCCTGTTTGTTTCAGATTCTGTCCTCTGATGCAGCCTAATAGTTTCAGAATTTACACTCCACTTTTTGGGGGCTCTGATGTATAATTCCAGCCATATCCCAGATCTTTAGGACATGTCTGGATCATATACTGAGTATGAATAATATTGACTAAGGGTTTCAATCTGCAATTATTATGCAGATAGTAAGCTCTGGAGGGCTTACTCAGAATTGAGGACTGTAAAATTGCCTGAATGTCAAACTCTCAAGATATAAAGTTGACATCACCGAACCCAATGAGAATTTTTCTAGTTTTTTGAGTCATATTCCTTTCAAGTTAAACACCGTACTTGTCAGCTGTGGTCTGTCTCTACTTCATTGTTTGTATTACTTCTTAGAGGGAGCAAAGATTTTTATGAACTGTAATTCACAAAGCTATCAAAACAAATAAAGTACAAGTACAGTCCCAATTACTATACAATATGTGCTCAAATCTCTGTTTTGATAAAAGTAACTCTGAGGAGCAATATATGATACATGGGTGCAGAATTACCTTTTTAGTATGTCATCTGATGAAATGTAATATAGTTCTCTTGCTTGGATTTTATTCAACAAAAATCATGGCACTTTGCACATTAATTTTGGTTTTGTTTACATCCTAACCCCACAATACATGAACTCACTAGAGAGTTTGGAATTGGAAGTGAACCAACTTTAGTGGATTTTTATTTCTTAGGCCTGAATGTATACTGCTTGATTATTTACAAAATTAGAGTAAGTGATCACTTACCATATTAATTTATTTATCATTTATGGTTGAAGTTTATTTCTGTTTTGCTCCTAGCCATTATAGCTAGATCTGTTCTTGTGTCTTATCTAAAATATTATTACTATTTTTTTATCTTATTGTCTCATTAATAAATATATATTTTAGCTCCATCAGTTTATGTAAGCATGTCATATATAGCACAAATACTGAACATGAGTTATGTGAACAATCAGTAACTTATTAATTTAAACACTTTAAAATGCTGTGTTTCTTTAGGAATGTTTTCAAGTGACACTTTTAACCCTAGCGAGCTTAAGGAGAACTAAAATGTGAATATCTACATTGCTGACATCATGATGGCTGTGTAATATAATGTATCTAAATGTCCGTGTTGTTATGTGCTGATGTGCAAAGCTAGTGGGATAGAACTACCCTAAACTAAGCATTGGTTGTGTACCACAGCAAGTCTGTTGTTGTATGAACCTAGATGTGGTAAATTTCTACTTCAATACAGACTGCAGAACCTATCAATACTGCATATTATTGCATATTATTGTATTGTATGTGAAGTATTCAAAACAGAAAGTTTGACCAGGACAGAGATGCTCTGAAATATATACTGTATATCAAGTCTATTCCATTATATCTCAGGTGGTTTGGGTTTTGCAAGGATGATTTTGGGTTTCCCTAGAGAATATTTTTTGTAAAGTTACTAGTGATTACAAAATAATCACAATAAAGTAGATATAATTTAATTCCTTGCCTCTGAAAAGAAATAGAGAATTGATGCAGTTCTACAAAGAAAGATTTAGGGTGCTATCACTACCATTATCTCATGTTTATGAAAGCAATAATAAAGACATCGTTGTTCCCAAAGATGTATACATTAAGCACCTGTATTCAGGACAGGATTTTTTTAGGCAGCAAGACAAGATTTATTGATATACATGATTTGATAAACAAAAGTGAACTTAAATAATAATCCAGAGACTCTGGATTTTCAAATTTGTAGTGGTAATAGTCAAGAGAAACTTGCTAGACCTCTTTTTCCTGTTCTGTTTAGACACTTTAATGTTTTCTTCTTTGCCTTCATAAAGCCATGTTCTTCAGTCTCTTTTGCTCACAGAAAAGGAAATTTAATTTTTGACCTTCAAAAGTGTAGAAGTAAGTCTTCGTACGATATCATACAGAAATTAGCACAGATTATTCATACACTGTATGATGTTACACAGTATTCCCTGCTTGGAGTTTTTGTTGCTTAGCTTCTATATTAAAAACAAGTAGTGAACATTTTTTTTTCCAAAGTGTTTAGACTCAGGCTGCAGGGGAGGCAATAAGGCTATACCCTTACTGCTAAAAAAAAAAGAAATATTGAGCTCAAGCATTGGATCCCTAATCATCCATGTCACTTAACTGTTAGTACTATGCCTGGCATAGATTTGGCCTGTGCCAAGTAGCACAACTGAGGCACATTTTTTGTGTCTTGGCACATTTCTTTGTTTAGAAAGCACACACAGGATCATTCCTCCAGCAGATAGTGTGGACAGAACTTTGCTGACTCACCTCTTTCCCACAATGTTTTTCAATACCATTGCAGCATGTTTGGCACCTCCCTCAACCCCATCCTTGTTCCACTCCTAGTTTGCGTGATGTGTAAGTGCCATTCTGCCGGGCTGCATTAGCGCTAGCTCATTATTCCAGGCACTTTGAACTGAAGAGAGTACTGAAACCATAATAATCTTTTTCTGAGGGTCAGTCGGATGTCACCAAAAGAAATCGCCAAGTGCTATGCAGCATGCTTTTGCCAAGTGGTCCCAGGAAGATAGACACAGTCCAACAGTTTACCCCTTCAGTAACTAAAAAGTTACTTCAGTTACCTCCAGAACAGTTTTAATTTAATTTAATGACCAGGAAGTGAATCTGAGATGGCTCCATGTTTTGCAAGTATTAATATACTACTGTGTGAATAATTCAGCCCCTATTCCGTGAATTTAGCATCCAACATACGACACCCGTGCTTTGTCCCTTCCCTACAAATGAAACAATTGTGCAGCTGCCTCCTACCAAACCCGGACATGCTAGGGCATGCTTGGATAGAGTGGAAGTATAGGTAAAAATTGGCACAGATGGTTACTCTGTTATTTCTGCCACTTTTATACCAGTGGAGATTCCTGGCGCTCACAGGGGTTCTCCAGGGGTAGGGTTTTTTTTAGTTTTTTTTCCTCCAGGTCGTTTTGCTGTTGATTTGCAAACCCCACAGTGCAACAGACTGGTGAAAGAAATCGAGGCTCCCTGTCAATCTGAGTTGTTAAACAAGCAACGGTCCTCAAATATCATCCTATCTTTAAACTGTCTGCATATCTATGGCAGTGAAAAATGTTTGTTAAATGGCTGGAATATGTGCAGATTCTTCATTGATTTGTTCTGTTTAGGTGTTTGCATTAATTAGATACAGAAATTCAGACTTAGCAAACATGATTAAAAAGTTGCATGTTAAAGTGTTTGAGTTTTATTTTTTTTGCTAGTGAAGACAACTATATTTCAGTTGAGAATCTGGATAATGCAACAAAAACATAACATCAAGCCTGTTTTGTAATCGTTAATTTTGAAAAACAGTGGTCAGTTAACTTACTGTGCCCTATGCTTATTTTTATATTTTTGTTCTTTCTCTTTTGATCTAACAAAAATACTTCTTATTACTGCAGAGAGAAATATATTTTTTCTCCTCGCATGGGTGCCATCACAGATACAGAGTGCATTTTTCAAAGGCAGGATTCTGCACACATTTGCTCTCCTAAGATTAATATTTAGCATGTTTTGTCCAGTGCAATTGTTCACCAAAATTACAAGATAAAGGTTCCTTTTGTTGCATTATTATGTGTAGTTAGAATGGCATGTGATCTGCTGTTTATGTAAAGGAGCCGTTTAGAGGCCATGGGTCTGGTTCTCATACCCTCATTCACACTGAGGCAATACTAATAATTATAGTTATGGATCCCAAGGAAACAAATTGCCTGGGGGAACCAGGGCATTTCATAAACTGAAAGCCTTTTCAAAATCTTAATGAGAGCAGAATCTGGTGCTAACTGAAACCAAAGCGTTTAAATGCAGAAGCCCACGTTATCACATGCAGTGACAGTCACCGTGCCATAAATTCATTTATCTGAACACTACTTATATTAGTTATGCATAGATTAATCACATATTATGCTTATATTATGTTATGTATATATTAATTATATATTATGCTTCCTTTTACATAATGTTATCTTCACATTTGAAAGTGGTTGTGAACACACAATATTATTTTCATTCCTATTAATTAGACTTCCATCTAACATCTGCCCCTGAGCAGGCCAGGAAGAGACTGTACCTTTTCCGCTGTACATTGGTGGGCAGAATACCCATTTAGCTGCTGCTATATCATCATTGTATCATTACATTATGATTGTTTGTCTTCCACAGTAGGACTGCATGTGTTTTCAATATGAACAAAAGTAGAATTTCATGAATTTTTGCAAAATGGCAGGCAAGTCCTTCACTAGTTTCAGCTTGTCCTCTAGGTAACTCTCTGGTCTCAGCGATTTTTATAGAATTTACCACTGGATTACTTCATTGCTCTTCTTTCAAGATAAGAGTTCCTTTGGAAGTAATCACTTTCTCAAATTTCAGTGAGTTCCCACTGTGGGTTGGGAAAGTCTCAAGTATAGGCAGAAACTGGGAATGCTCTTAAAATCTGTCAGATATCTGGGACTGAGATGCAATGTTTGGCAGTTAGGTGAGTATATATGTGATGAAATGACATTGTGAAAATCAAGAGTCTCTCGCACGATGTATATGAAGTCTACACATTCCAAATTTTAAAGACTATAAATTACAGGAAAACCTACAATGATTCATATTGATCCATAACACAATAGTTATTGCTAAACATAACTTAGTTTTCAGAGAGGTGTTAATTTTATTTCAAGACGATGCTCAGTATGGATTTTATTTTAGTTTAAAAAATGACATAAAGGGCAACATTATTGGAGGGAAAATATTTTTGAAGGAACTGTTATGTTAGACAAATAATGACCTTTAAGTTGCACTGCAGGAAATAAAAAACTATTTTCAGTAGTACATTCTTCTGTTTCAAAAGTAACAGTCTCATTTCATGTCCATCTATTTTCAGATTTTTAAAAAAATTTCTAATAAGTTACTCTGCTCTCAAGAATAGAACAGAGACTGATTGCAATGAAGAATGACATTTCATTTTTTCTTTGGTTAGATCTAACATAGATCTATCCTACATCTAGAAGCACAACTAGAAACATTTTTTATGCCAAAATTGTATGTGTGACCTGGAAGTGTATAAATTTAGTTTAACTTAGATGTTTTCTACACTTCCAGTTTATTTTCATCAGTCTCTTTCACTCCCGAGGACTTGCGGCTATATCCTGAAACTGTGGTTAAGTGCAGACTTTTTCTCCTTCCTTCCAAGAGGAAAACATAAAATTGAGATTTCCTGCTTTAGATATGGGAATACATTAAAAAACTGGGACATTTTATAAATCTTCTTTAAAACTGAAAAAAATTATTACTCTTTATGCTGTTTCTATAAACATAGTTTTGTAAACATTATGGAATTTCACTAACTGAAAATTCTTAGTCGAAAGGTCTCTTTGGTTCAGTTTAAATAGCAGCTTTGTTTCACAGTAGAATAATACATTAAGTTTAGGGGATTTTTTTTCTTTTTACTTCATGACTCTTTGAGTCATTGTTTAAAATCTACTTCTGCTTGCAGTGTCATCTGGGAAAGAATGTGACAAACAATTCCCTACTGTTGTGTAATAAACTTAGTTTCTTATTTATACATCCTTAGTACTTGTTGATTTTGCTTTATATATTTGCCATTTTATTTGCAAATGTTTATGTAGCGAATCAAAATCAATATAGTAAATTGTTATTTATGTTGGGCAAAAATGTATGTTTAAGAATCTTTATAATGTGTATGCTTTTATTTATTTATTTATCTACAGAAATATCTAAACACATGTAAGCAAATCCTAAAAAGATTGTTTACATTTCCGTATTCTTAAACTATTGTTAATTATTCTTTTTCCAACGTTTTTAATTGTGGTGTGTGACACTTAAAAATCTGCTGCTGCAGCACAGGAAGGTGAATTATAGCAATACTTTATCCTTAAGTAAAGAATATTTTTTGTGCACAGTTTTTTTAACATTTATTTGAGATTTTAAGTGCTTACTCAAATGGCAAACTGTTTCTACCACGTTACATATTCTGTACTTTATTCTGTAGATGATGAACAGCAGGGATTAAAATTAAACTGATAATACATTTTTACATGATTAATTGCAGATTAAGATTAGACCCCTGATAAACTAATTACCAGAGAAGCTCCTCAGTGTGCCATTTTGCAATGCAGGGTCTAATAAATAAAAAGTGATTCGAGAAGACTGGTGATGTCAGATTTTACAGTAACTGAGATTACATTTTCCTCTTGTTTTTCAATGCATTTTTTACTAGCTTTTGTTGCTCCCTGCCTTACATTTCTGTCAATTACTGATGTGCACAGTGTTTAAGCACTGTCCTACTCATTGAGATTGGCTGACACTAGAAAAAGACCTAAAACTGTTTTTGTGGACATCCTTTGTATATATGCGTATGTGTGTGTATACATAGTTACACACACAGATACACACACACATATATTAATGCACATGCACAGATGCTATACTACTCTTCTGGAAGAAATGTCTTCCTTTTAGCTTGTAAAAGTATTGTAAAACTTGCTTATTTGGAGTCTGTGCCGTATCTCTGAAAAGAACATGTTAATGCCAGTTGGGGAGTAGAAAAGGTGGTACTACAATGTTGTTTCTGGGCTATGGATAGTTTTCCACCTGTTTTGGGGGCCGGTGGTGTCAAAAACACTGGGACAAAACCAAGCATCTGTAATTCCTTGTGTTCATAGAGCCACCTCCAGCAAGAAGCAGATCCCCAAAATTAGAATAATTTTCTATATGATAATGTAGATATTACGCGAGAATCTCTCTGTCTTGTGGATTACTGATAGCAGCGTAGCATATGCTGTGCATCAAAACCAGATCCTTAGTCATGAAGGTGACTGTTTTTCAAAGTGCTGTTTTTTTATGATATGCTGCATTTCAGAAAGGAAGAATGATACCTTTCAAATACAGTGTTCTCCATAGCATACCTAGACTCAAGTCTAGTTGACTGTTATGCAATATTTATATCTATATTTGGGAATTTCTTATGTGTCTGTGATGTTTTCATTCTTGGATAAGTTGTATATATCTCATATCTACCAGTAGTTTTGGATTTTAGCGGAGAATTCTAGGATTACCCACTGCAGCGAATATTAAAAGTTTTATACATAAAAAGAAATTGCCACAGAATCCAGTCACTCAGTCTTTCAGTGTCTTTCAGGCATCCAAAGTCATTATTAATTGACCTTGGTAGCTTCATTAGAAAGAGAGAGAACAACTTTCATGTGTGTGTCAGTACAGATGGTGATAGCCCCAGAACTGTTGCTTCAAGCCAGAGATCACAAGCTATTTTAAAAAGAGCATATCCCTCGATATACTTCCTACTGATCATGGTCCATTAACAGTACCAAGTTCCAGTGGGAGAGGGGGCTAGTCAAGAACTCTGCTTGGCTGCTTTAGGGCAGAGCCTGTGTTATGCAGTTTACTGCACTAATTATATACTCTTGATGAGCTCATTAGAGGACAATAAAGGAAAATGAAAACAGTTTGCAATATGTGTGGTCGAATTAGCCACACAGAGAAATTATGGTTTGTACTTAAATGCCGTTTAGAAAGTATCCATTAAAAAAACGTAGACACTCATGTATGTACACTGTAATGATGCCTAAACTAATTTTCTTTAATGTGTTTATTTTTCAAATTGGGAATTGGACCCGTTTTCTGTCTGATTAGAATGCAAAGGAAAGATTTAAATCAGACAGGCAACAGGATATCTACAGCCATGTATGTCGTGGAAGTATACCTCATGGAAGCTGTTAATTGTGCAGACTGGAGCTGGTGGTCCATTTGCAATGTTTCTGTTTTTAACAAAAATTAAGGTTGAAATCTTATCTGCATTTAAGAAAGAGACTATTTTTAAATTGATAGTCTTCACTTAAGAATCTCCATTTAAGACTATCCTATATGCACTTAAGTGAAAATAAGCTGCACTTGAAAGCACTTAGGAATCTATTTTAACAAATGGTAATTTGAAGAAAAAACATTTTAAATATATCTTTAATATATATGTATTGTGTATAATATCTATATGTATATGTATTATGTATACATAATACATATAATATATATATATACACACACAGTATTTCATATACAAAATATCAGCATGGATAGAAGTTGACAGTGGTACTGAAGTTTGTAGATTTATTGACCTTGAAATGCAAGGGATTTTATTCTCTGTAGGTGTACAAAAGTTCCTGCAATTTATAAATGGGGAAAGTACAGTAGAGGTAGACTTGTTTTATGGTTGCAGCCAAATTTGGTCAAGATGGTGCTACAGAAGGCAAAAGAGGGACCTTCCTCCAGTCTGCTTAAAAGTGGGTATAGTTGCATGTGTCATTGTTCCTTGCCCTGAGGCTGTCAAGTAACTCAGAGTTTAAGTCTTTAAGTTAACCTAACTCATTCTATTAGCACTTGGTTAGGAAGCAATTCCCCGTGCGGTCATACTGGTAGACTTGACAAGGGGAATGACTTTCAGTGAGGGTGGGGTATACAATGGGTATAATGGGCAACTGAGGGCTGGCAGACGATCCGCCAGGCTCAGCTTAACCAAAATGAAATGTGCCATTAATGCATGAATTGCTCAGGATTACACAGTCAGTGGCAAAACAGATTCTTGGTGCTTTGACCAAGCAAATTAATTTAATATAATGGTTTTCAGCAAAATGCATTGGAAATCTCAGCCCAATTATAAGTCTAAATTTCTAAATAAAGCCCAATGTGCCTTGACCAATGATTTTACAAATTATTGTTATCCTGAAACTTCTTTTCTGTTTTATTATAGCTTTTTCACTACAATTGTTTTCTCACTTTTCAGTTTAGTCTGCTGTAATTAAATTCTTTTAGCATAAGCTAGAAATATCACATAACTATGGAACAATACCAGGTTTTATGTTTATTATCTTCATTGATATAGGCCTGTTTCATTAAGAAAAATAACTTGATAGTCCCCAGAAATGCTTTTTTTTCTGTTATTCTTTTTGAAGCAATCCATTAATGTGAAAATGTAGGATGAACTTGTATCAAGAATTCTCACATTATAGATTGGATCATCTTCTGACCACTCAGTGTATTTGTAGGCATAACATTGACACTATAGTAATGCTTATAAAAAAACACTTTTCAGTTTTCAAGTAAGTTCTCTCTCTTGATTTCTTCTTAGGACAGAAATTTTACCAACTTTCATGCTAGAAGAGCTAATCCTTTCAATTAAATTTAAAGAAGTACTATTTATTATTTGTACGTTGCCAAAATGCAAAGTAAAAATCTACATAGATGCTTTCAGGATTATAATTTATTTTCAGGATTCAAATATATCTTGAGAAATAAATGTCAAAAGAAGTAAGATGTTGTATTTTTTAATTGTCATGAACACATAATTATGTCAGTGGGGCAACACTGAATTGCATGCAGGATGGAAGCTGGATGGATGCTTTAACCATTTTTATAACCAGAAGTTGGGTTTGGTTTCAGAGGGGGTTTTTTTGTTGTTGTGGTTGGGTTTTTTTGTTCTCCCAAATTAAGACTGATTCAAACTAATTGTCTTGATTTATTGTTACTTGTAATACTGAAAATTTCTCTAAAACAAAAGTAATCAGGCAGAAAAACAGATTGAAAAATAGTCAGAAGTGAAGCAATGGGGCATATAGCCACAGCTGGATGAGTGCAGTGGAAATGAGAACTCCTAGTTTGCATGAATCAGGTACAGAAGTCCATCAGTCTTAAAGTTCAGACAAGCAGGTGAATAAACTTTTGCCATTCTATAAGGCGCAAAGTATCTCTTTCTGATCAATGCTATATAACAGTAACTGTGTTTATACAAACAAGAATAAAATAGAAAGCAACATAAGCAGATTGTATATTGTCAGAAATATCACTGTTTTGTGGAAAATATATTAATTTTTTAGATACGATATATAGATATACATCAGAACTTCTCTTCCCCCCTGCTTTTTTTGTATAACTCTATCTAAGAATGACTAAAGCATAAATTTTGTAAAATTATTTTTAAGTGGCTTGTGGATGCAAGTGACATGATAACTTATTGGTAATTTGTAAAGTTTTTATTTAATATAATGCATAGGTAAGATATTATATACTTGGCTTCAACAAAACTTAATATATTTGATTTCAATTACGGCTGTTATTGTAATAAATTTATCAATGATTAATTTCAAAACAATTGACTTGTGCACTATTGTACCTTATCAGGGTGCATTGTGACAACTTGTGGAACAGGTAGTCAGAAAGTACATCGTTAAACAAGGAAAGTCCAATTATTTTATATTGCTTACACACAAACAACTGAACTTCCATTTGTAAGCTGGGAACAACACCTAGGCAAAGCTTGAAACTGTGGAATCACTATGTTGTTATTGCAAAAGGTTTTTTTCTTAAACATTTACAGTTATGGATTATCAAAGAAAATTGGCTCAGTTTTTCTTTGGGATAACTGGACCATTTCTTCTTCTCCACTAATTACCCAAAGTTCTTTTAACCTTAGCTGAGCCCTACTGGATTCCACAAACCAGAAAATTAACTGCACAAAAATCCTTGAGAGCCTACATCTGTATGAAGAATGCAGTGCATTCTTTAAAACACACCCTTCTGTTACCAGTAGACTAATTTCTTGCCCCTTTTCCATTCCTGCACTTGGTGCCTGCTCTGGGTGGCACTGCAGTCCAGAGAATTCTTCTTTTCCACGGTGGCTGGTTGTAACTGCAACAGGAGTGGACTTTGTGGACTTCCTTTAGAGGTCCAAGGGAGGGTCAATAGAGAGAGAAGGAATGGGGTTACTCCAGGGATGAACTACCAGAGAAAAGAGCTGCTTTACACTGCATGACTATTTAGTGCTTGATTTTACTAGATTTCTTCTATCGATGTTCTCATAGCTTGGCTGCCCACCTCTTACAGCTTTAACATTTTCTTAAATTTAGATCATAATATCCTTCCAAACTCAGCAACAGGAGAACAAATGTCAGTCTGACCTAGTTCTCAATAAGGAAGGATTCCCATTGACTTTAACTTTAATAAGAATTGGATCAGCCCATAAATGAACAATTTGTATTGCCTTTTAATTAACTAAAGTGGCCAAGTTAGTCATCGCAACAGCATCTCAGAACTATGCGTACAATCAGTAGTTCTGCTTTGCCTAACTGAAGGTCTACATGTGCTATTAGAGGATATAATTCATCTTATCAGAGCGTAATCTCAACTATTCTCCAAATCAATAATCATTTGAAAAGAAAGAAGAATCCTTTTTGCCAGACTGCAGAGAACCGCAGGTTCAATAATGAAATGATTGACTCTGCACTTCTTCCAAGAAAAATAAGTTAAACTGCATGCAGTTTGCTCTGTACTTGGACAAAACATTAAAGACTGGAGTTGTATTTACTCCAAATGAAAACTGAAGATTCCATGAACCTGAATAAGAAATAAATCTTGATTTGATACTGTAGCCAAAGCCTTCCCATCTGTGCTGGAGCATAAGTGTATGAAGCTGTTGTCTATCTGTCCACGACATCTTACTGTCCAGTTTTTGTATTTCAAAGACTACACTGTATATCTAAACTTTTGAAATTCTTTGGGGCTTCTTTGAGACTGAGTCCACCATTTCAAAGTATGCTAGAATTATCAATTACATTAGTTAGAAAAGATAGTGTGTTTCATTCTTAGCTATTAAATTCAACTGCTTTATAATGATTTTTATAACTAGAATAACATCAGTAATACTAATTTGCTTATTAGTAAATTATTTAAAATAAATGATAAAAAATAATTATTGTTGTTATTTTAGTTTTGATTTCCACACAGTCTTGCCTCCTGAGTTGCAGTCTGAGTTTTGAATGCAAACAATTCTCAGTAAATACCTAAAGTGAAATTGTCAGCCTTTCCTCACCTGGAATTAAAGAAAATACAAAAATCTTTTGAGGTTTATGTAGGTTTCAAGCTGATTTTCAAAGTACCTGAGGTGCTTTGTAATGAACAAAAAGTAAGGTGAATAAATAACACTAGCCAACCCATGAGGTTTACTTGATCCAGATTCTAAATTGTGCTTGAAACGATATAAAGTAAGCAGATGATTATGTACCAAATGCTGTCATTTTTTAATACAAGAAGAAATCCATATTTTATATCTACTGAAATCAGTGACTTCCATTGACTTCAGGGAGAATGGAATTGAGCCTGGAGCATAAAAGATGGTATAAAAAAATATGTATCATATTAAATGTTGTTAATCTTATGAAGCCAAGTGGTCGATGTACTGGGAACATTTTAAAAAATCGGTGCTTTTGTCACCTGTAAACTATTTGCAAACTTTAATTTGCTAACTAGTTTTAGTAGAAAAATAGAAAAGAATTCATAAATAAGGGACTTAGTTATAAAATTAACAGTGAGCTGATCCTCCTTAGCCTGAAAGTCTGCTTGTTAAAGCACCCACCAAAAGCTGGCAGGTGAGCATTCGAATTTCTCCCTGCACATAGAAAGTAGGTATGAACTCTACGTAGCATGCTGTGTATCCTCTGACAACGTTTTTTCATTTTTTTTTCTCTAGCTGTGATTCCACTAAGTACAGCATATTTAAATATTTCTCAGTGCAGCACTTGAGTTTCAATATCTTATGGTTTTCATTTAGAGATTAATATCCTACATTTTATCTGTGTCAGCAAGCATTTAAGCAGCCGATGCAACCCAGAACAGATTTAACAGGCGTGGCTGAGAAAACACAAACTAATGCATAAAACACAGGCTAATGCATAACATGATGGTCAGAGCAGTTTCAGTGGGAAGCAGGAAATGCAGATATGAGTCCCGTCAATCTGTGAAGAAAACCTGAATGTTTCAGCATGCTGGGTGACTCTCTACCCTTTTTCTAGGTACCGGAGAAACAACCACCATCGCTTTCCGATTGCTGAAGTTGAAGGTCTATGCCTTAGTTCCATTTGTTTCCTATAGTTTAAAATGTCTAAGATGGAGATAATAATTTTCCCAATTTTTACTGCAATAACATCTTTTTAAGAAGACCCAGATGTGTTATCTGGAGTGATAAAAAGTGAAAGGGAAGGTGATTTTTATTTTTTTTTGTCCAGAAGGAGAATCGAAACATGCATTTATTGTGCAGCTTTAAGGCAATGTTAAGTCTTATGTAATCTAAATTTTGTTTTTCTTTGCAACATTGTCTGACCTTACTCATGTATATATTATAGTATATATGGCTATGAACATCAAAAAATTCTGCTTTCTTTTTGCTGTTAAGTTAAAAATTTACAGGTTAAAAACTATGTTACTCATACTGGTCATACCAGATTGAGTTTCCGAGCTGTATATCAGGGAGGATTGAAGCCAAATTTACACTCAACTTCTTGTGGGCTATTTCAGGAGGCAGATAAATGTCCTTGCATATGGTCACAGTAACTTGTCTGAGATTCTGTATGAATTTCAGTATTATGTACTAGAATGCCATTTCTCCCATATATATATATATATATATGGTTTACCTCTAAGCCCTGGGTTGACTGAAGAGGACCTTGGAAAACAAACCATTGGCCTCATTTCTCCATTAATTGCTTGAATCTCTGACAATCAAGTTCCATTTTCAGTTACTGTAATGTAGGCTTAGACACCTGATCATAGATCCCCAAAGGCTAGCAACTTTGGCCAGAAAGTCGAAGTATTTTTGTGAAATTCAGTTTAACTTCATGACACCTACAAGTTCTTCTTTGCTTATAAAATAAAACAGGAATAAATTTTAGAACTGAGAAGATCCATTTATTCATTTTTTTCATGTTTTAAGGCTATTTGTCACTAAAACAGCTGAACTAGGGATTAATGGATTCAAAAATGCTCATAGTTCTGGCAAAATCAGTTCTGTTAGAAAACTCTAGCAAAGGTACCCCTACCTTCATTATTTTAGAATCTGTGGAAAAGGATATATGGTAACAAGAGGTAAAAATCCACTCGAGGCTGACTCATGGTGTTCTAGCAAGACTCCATCCTGTGCCCTTTTGATGTCTTCAGCTATTTTGTCAGATGTATTCAAGGTGAAGATAATAATTTTATTAGAACATAAGCTACTATCTATAGTATGCTTGGATGGCTTTTCATGGACAAGTAACTATGCTGCAGGTAACCAAATCAATTTAAATCTTTGCCTGTATATGAACCCTTATTTTACTTTCTCATATGTGACATGGATTTTAAAAGCACACTCTTTATTGGCTTCTTTTGCTTATTCTATAAAAGGCATACTCTTCTTACCCACACAAAGTCCAAGTGTCGTGTAATTGCCATTAGTTTTTTGTTAGTCGTCTAACTTTAGATGGTGTTAGTCATCATACTGGTACATGTTACTATTATGATAGCACGCATTCCAAACACAATGATCTAAAGGTAATCATAAAACTCGGACAAAGTGTATTAAATCTCCTAACCCATCCCCAGCTATTGAAGGTCTGCTCTCTACAGTATGTTAGAGGCATAATCGAGAGTATTAATACTGTATTAATAGCTTTGTTTTTCACTTCTGAAATATAACATCCATTTATAAACAGGCTATGCAATGACATCAGATATTAAATTTTCCATATGTTTTGTTTCTTAAAGTAAATAATGAATTTAGATGTAGATAGGGCTTGTAAGGAAGAAAAACAACTGCAGAGGTCTAGCTTAAAATGTGGAGACTTCCATGACTATAAAGTAACTATAATTGCAGGGAATAAAAATGCTACTGCTATTTTTTTATTGGACCAAAATAAATTAGAGAAATTCTGTAGCTATTGCTTGAGGTCAGACAAGCAGATTTATTATTTTTATATACTGCTCCCTCAGTATATTAGCTAATGTAAAGTTCAAAAGCTTTGAAAAAAGTAATATAAGAAGTTAAATAGTTTTTAAAGTGATCATACTTAATATCATTTGATTGAAAATATTTAAGCAGAAAAGACATTACAGAATCTGAGTCATACTATGCAGAAAATGCATGCTTGAGCAACTCAAGAGGTTGCAAATGCTTAAAGAATTTCTACATTTATTAGAAAACCTAAATTACATTGGCATATATATTATTTATAACAACACTGCTACTGTATCGTCTATAGTTACTACAACGCAGCTGAGCATTTTGTTATTTGTGTAAACAAGAACAATGAAAAGATTGTTTATTCCCAGAATGGGAGAGAAAAGTATTCTAATTACAGTTTGCATTGTTTTGCCTGTGGGCTCCCCGAGAGCCAGTCCCTGATGGGAAGCTGCTGCCTCACATTCAGTGGTGCATGAACTCAGGCTTTTTGTTCTGCAATAGGAAAAAAAAGTATCTGTGCAGTGCCGTTTCTTGACTAATGCATGTAAAAGGTTATTGTACTTGATTCCTCTGCATCTGCACAGAGCTGACACAGAATCTGTCCTTTTTTCTTTCCACTTTTGCATGTAACTATTGTTAGTTTCTTTCTTTTATCGTCAAAAGACATAGTGAAAATGGGGTAGAAACAATCTTTTATTTTTCTGGCAATGAAAGAACTATTTTGTGAATTTATACATTGGTATCTGAATAAGTGCTTATTATGTAAACTATTCAGAATACGTAGAAGGGGAAAGTAAGCTCATAAACACCCGTTCCTTTGGGTAAAATACATAAGCTAAACTAAATGCAACCAAATGTTATATTATTTATATGTCATGCAGATATTTTTTCTAAAACATATTTGACAAAATATTGAATTCACTTATGAGTATATAATAGATCCCACTCATACTAAAGCTCTCTTTTATACTATTCTCTGAATAATTAAATCCTATGGAAAAATGTCAGAAGGCAAGATAAAATGTATTTATTCCAGCCCAATCTTCCCACAGCATGACATGTCATCTGAAAACAACACTAAGCATTTTATGCCATCTGTGCTGGGTGGGGATACATTTACAATGCATGTCAATGTGGCATATTCCTTTTTCAGTTACACACAGTCGGCTTATAGCAATAAACACCTAAATAGAATGATCTACAAAAGCAGCCAGCCATCGATACTTGGTTCACTTTCATCCACTCCTTGAGCTTTGTTTTATCTTTGGGAGACGGAGCTTTTTCGTCATGCTGTCATTCACAGCTTTATACAAATAAAATGTTACTACAAAGCTGTGTTTCCGTACAGTAGTGAATAGATTTTTATGAGACAAATTCTGAATACTAAATATTAACAGCACTTAAGTAAAATACTACTGTTCCTAAAAAGAGGAAGTTTGTTATATATTTTTAAATGTTTGATTTTAAAAATATTAGGAAAATGTTCAGGAAAATACCATCATTTCCCAGGGACTGTACATAATGTGTTTGGTAAATGTAAGAATTCTTAGCTTCTCATTGTACATAACTGATAATCAATGTATACCAGATCTCCATGAGCAATCTGTAGAATCAAAGAATATATTGTTTCAATCTGCACATGTTGTGTAAATTGTATCTTTCAAGTCAGTCTCTCAAACAAGGTTAGTGTGTATTTGAGACCTGTTACATGCTATTATTACCAATGAAATTACAATAATTTGATGTCTGCATTTTTTTCCTTAACTTGGTAACAGTTAAGGAACGGTTTCATAACAGAAAAAAAATTGCAGATCAAAACAGTCTTGATTCTCTATTTTGTCCAAGCACAGCTTTGACACTTGTAAGAAAAGGCCTGCTAAGGACCAGTTTGAAACTCCCTCACTCAAAAAGATCCATCTTCAGTGTTATGTATAGCTGCAGAGGACAGAGGATGAGTCTGCTTAAGAGATTTTATTTTTGTCATCCTACATGTAGAGTCCCAGCATGAGCTGAGGGGACTATCCCCTTACATGCTGGGGATTTTTCTCTCACTTACCCTGTTTATTATGCAATAATTTTCCTTTATTATTTAGTTAGATATTATTTTTTGCTTAGTCTTTGTTAAGCATTATTAGTTTTTTAATCCTAACACTTTGCTTGTGTAAAGTATGCTGCATAACTTCACAGTAATGATGCAAGATTTTCCAAAGAACAGGAAAGGGTCAGAAAGCTACTGTGTATCACAGGAAAAGTGTATGCATTTTGATTATTAAGAAATGCTATTTAATCGCTTATCTCCTGTTCCAAAATGCCAATTATCAATGCTAATTATCAATGTCAATGCCTCCTTGACGGACATTCAACTTTGAAACATTTAAGAAGCAGAATCTTGGACACTAGGAAGTATTGAGTCTACTGAGAAAAATAAAAACCAAACCCAAAAAACACAAAACCCCAGGATACATTGATTATTGCAAATTTCCACTGTAATCGAATTTATAACTAAACTTGATCTTCCTTCATTTTGTTTAGTTAAATATGTCTAGAAAAAGTTCAGGGTGCTTACTAGCTCTGTTATTTTGTCTCAGTGAAGGACTCTCAGCATATACATACTGTGCGTACTGTGTATAGTATATGTGTTAATGTCTGAACAAGAACATTTTAAAATGTATTACGAACAGTTCCATCTGGTGGAATGAGCTGTCAAAATGACTTTTTTTTTAATTAGAGTTGGGTGAAATTGTAAGAAATTATGATAGGCATTGTTTGCAGAGAAATACCTCTTTTATTAAAGTAGCTGATAACATTGGAGAAAAGGCTATTTTCTGATATTCAGACTCCAGGTTCACTTCAGACTCTAATATATTCTGAAATTTTTGAAAATGTATTTTTTTTTCTACACTGATTTGTTAAGTTACATCTGGCTTGAAGTTTCAGAGAAAATTTCCCAATCACTGTATTTCATAAAGACTGCTCATTACAAAGACTATTAAATGTTTCTTATTCCCAAGAAACAGTCTTCTACATACAGTTTTGCAACACAGTTTCTGTATAAACAGTTCTTGCATGTAGCCAATCTGCCTCTCAGCAAAAGCCTTAAAATCTACCTTTTAGAGCTTTATACTTAGCTCATTTCAAGAAAATAAGTCACATGTTTCTTCCGCATCCCTCTGTGGCCTGCTGTAAGCAAAATTACCAGCCTACTACATTCCCGGTGGTGACAGTGCTATGCTACTGCTCTCTGTGGCTCGCAGATTGTTCAATAGAATAGAGCATATTCCAGACAGAATTAATCTTAAAATATGCAGTGCTAATTGTGAAAAAGGCAAGAGGAAGATAAAGTCAGTCACAAGATAAACTCCTGGTAGATCTCAGTCAGCAGTTTTCTTTGAATAAGGACACAAACAAACAGTAAGCTTTGTAAATGTGGCAAAAATTGAAAATGTGCATCGTATATCAAAACAAGAGAAATATTGGCCAAAGCGTATCTTGATTTGAAATAACCTTGCACAATTACCTTGTGCTACGTTATTTAGCGGTTGTAATAATGGCCCCTGAAGATCAAATATGCTTTGTTCCCGTTGGAGAAAATAAATTTAACTGATGAAAAAATGATGACAGGCAACAGATTAGAAAATTTAAAGTAATATAGGCTAGGTACAAAAAAATACACACATAACATTAAACTAGTTTATAGTCATAAAAGACTTTCATTGCTTCTGTCACTAGGTAAATATTGTCCATGTCCAGACAGCTAGCAGGTAACAGGTTGGTTCTGCTTTAGCTCTGTAACAGCATGGAGAAGATTGTTTACAGCAATACAAATCATATGCAATAGGAGTAACAAACACAGAAATATACTTAATCAGAAGCATTTATGCTGTCCTTTTTTTTTTCCCCTGTACTGCTGATTAGGCTCAGGAAGAGAAATTAATCTTCAGCCTTATAGAGTAAGTCCTGTATTCTTTAGTAACATCTGTCTTTCTCCCACATTAATGTTTTTTAGATTGAAGGAAGCATTTGCACTTCTGAGTCACCAGTCAGTGGTGACAGTTTGCTCATGCCTCAGGATATTGAGTCCAATGGTTTCATGCATATTAGTCATCTCATTTGCAACATTCTGAACATGTCCTCTTCAGGCTTACCTTAGTGCACAGATTTTTTGCAAATACCACTTTGGTAGACTTTCAGTACCATATAACGAAAGGATAAATGGGATGCTATGGGAACCTGTATTTCACAGCATATGAAAAGTAATGAAAAAAACTCATTTTCTTTAGCAGTTTTTGAGAGTAGTTCCTTTTATTTCTTTGACAAATTGGCTTGTCTGGTCTCAGTTTAAATTACACATGCTTATTTACTTTTCCTTTAAACACCCAATACAAACTCCTGAGCATTGACACTCAGTTTTCTCTCTACATGTCTCTGTGCCAAATCTTGTTTGTGATGCAGACGGTTGACATTTGCTATTTTTAGGATCTGGCCTTCTGCAATTATTTCATTGTCTTTATTTCTTTATTTTCTTCTTTGTTATTGAAACAACAGGAATGTCTGGGTGGTGTGAGGCAAAAACGTTTCACATTTTCATGTGAAAAAAACATGAGAGAATGGATTTACTATCTTCTCCTATAGGGAATTTTCTAACACTCTTTAACACGACATGCAATGAAAGAGTGCACATATGTTAAAATGATGGCATATTATAAAGGCTGATGAATATATTTTGCAGCTTGTTTAAATAGCTTGCCTTTTGCAGAGTTTGGTTCAGTGGCAAAGGAAGTTACGAACACAAGAATTCTACTACTATTAAGAAAAAAAAATCTAGTTGAGAAACTGAGATGTTTTGATTTGGCTCCCAGAGCTGATAAACCAGTTCTACCTGCTGAATTACTGGTTTAAAACTTAGTGTTAGCTGATATACCTTCAGGGCTCCCTGGCCACTCAAGAAAATTCACCAAAATCTTGCACTGAAAAGAATGCTGCAATATCAAATAAAAACATCATTCCATCAAAGAACACAGTATGTCACAACACATTCTCTTAATTTCCATTCCACACAGTTTACAGATGAATCACTCAGAAGAGAAGCGCAGGGAATCACATGCTGTTCATTATTGATTTAGGTATGAAATATTTCAAGTGTGTATTCTTAAATCAGCACCAAATAGATGATGATGTCTTCATTTAAATTAAAATATAACAAATCCCATGTACTCTGATAATTCTTCAATATTATAGGAGCTTAATTCTCTGTAACATTGCTTTGGCTGTATTAGAACATAATGAAAGAAGTGAGACTTTACCAGAAATTTCATTGTGAAAAGTTTGCTATAAAAATGTTTTATTCTTATTGAACTTCAGCCACTAGGAAATAGAATCTTCTCTCCATCCTTTGAATTAACTAGAAACATTAAGCAAAAGACAAAGTCAATAACCAAATTTGCATTCTAGTTTTCTTTATGATAGCTACAACTACAGAAGATGTGCTCATATGTGGTTATGGTTGCTGATACCAATTTCTAAATACAAACATTAAAAACCCAGAGCATCATGAGCTATGACTCGTTCACCAATTTAGAAATCATTAACTTTTAACACACTTGCACATGTAAGTTCAAGTAAGCAATCCAAATTTATACAAGTCTTTATTGGGGTTGCGTGCATATGTATGTATGGGTGTTTATTAGCACGCATGTGTGTATATGTATCTCTCTATATATACATACCTGCTATCGTATGACACTTTTAAGAGTATTGGGGACCAGACTGAGGGCAAGTGAAACATCTGATAAGTAGCAAATGGGGCTGGAATATGTGACACTAGTGGGAGTAAGGGTATAGCAGGGATTTGGCTGTAAATGCAAGATATTTCTGTAAATCTTTTTTATCTCACAAGTTTTAAGATAAGTAGAAAAAAAATGGATAAAAGGTATAGAAATACTTTATGTTGTTAATTAAACAAGTACCTGAAAGAAGGTTGTAGAGAGATGGGGACTGACCTCTTCTCCCTAGTGACAAGTGATAGGACGAGAGGAAATGGGTTCAAGTTAAGCCAGGCGAGGTTTAGGTTGGATATTAGGAAAAGTTTATTCACTGAAAGGTTTGTCCAACATTGGAATAGGCTGCCCAGGGAGATGGTGGATTCGTCATCCCTGGAGGTATTTAAAGAAAGGGTAGACGTGGTACTTGGGGACATGGTTTAGAAGTGGTTTTGTCAGGTTAGGTTAATGGTTGGACTCAATGATCTTAAAGGTCTCTTCCAACCTCAACATTTCTATGATTCTATGAATCACAGAAAACATTCACAAATATTCAGTCTAATAATAATTTGTTTGAGTTAGGGAAGAATATATTTAATTAATTTTTTACCTATTCAAAAATCAGCTAAATTAATTTTAGCCACATTTTCAATGAACCTGTAACTATGGATTTACAACTAGCATATCCAGAGCAATACTAATTATTCTAATTTTATGGAGAGATGACTTTGACAAATAAAAAATGGAATAAATGGAAAAGATAAACTGTCCCAATTAATTTAAGACTGTTAAACTGATGTTAAATATACACAGTATTTCTTTTGCAAACAGGCCATTTAATGATGCAAGTTGACGTAGTATACCTGGAGCTTGCAATTAATTTGTTGTGGTGATATATGACACTTTGAAGTGTGTAATATATGGAATTAATCAGATATACTAGGTGCATTAAGGACTGGCTTACAAGCACATGTCAAAATGCCATCATTTGTGGTAAGATAGCAATAGCCACAAGCAAAGAGATCTCTCAGAGGGAATTATTTCCTGGCTTGGTGTTCGTCAATATTTTGATTGATCATACAAGTAATGTTACAGAACTTTTGCAGATAAAAATGTCTGGTAAGGTATGAAAAAAGTAAGACAAAATCAAAAGTTACCTTAATCAGCAGATACTAGTGAAATAAATTTGTTTTAATATAGCTAGGTGCAAAGTAGTAAAATCGGAAACAAAGTATACACCTTGTACTTACATGATAGAGCTTGTCTTTCAAAACAACGACTCGGGAAAGAACATAAGGTCATTGAAGATCACTGCCTCAACAGGAATTCTCAGTGCAGTGCTATGATTAAATGCGATAATACAATGTTTATAAGAGGAAGACTATGAAGTAGGAGTAGAAGGTGTCTGTGCACGTTTCATTATAAACTATTGTGACAGTGCTGTGTTCAAAGCTGATATTTACACTTCAATAAGATGATGAAGTACTGGAAAGATTTCAGAGTGTTCTAGAATGAGAAAAGGTGCACTGAAACATGAAATTTACAGGCTCAAGTTTAGTCCTTTATGCACTACAGAAACTGTGGAAAGAGGATTTAGTCATTTGACATAGATAGCTACTCATGACAAGAAAGGGTAGAAGCTCTTGGTAGCTCTTCATTTTGCCAACAGAGAACAATACAATTTCCAAAGACTAAAAGTTGTTAGATTCAAACTCTACTTACATTAAGTTCTAGTGGCAAGTGTTAATTATTATGCCCTGGAACAGTTTATCTGTCATATTCAGGATTCTACAATGGCCTTTCAGATAGGACTGGATAGATTTATTAAAGAGATATTTTAATCCAGTTCTTACGGGAGGAAATTCTCTTGTATCTATAGCCTTAGATTCTATGGCTATGTCTGTATTAGCACATAAAGTATCCTGAGCCTATTCTCTAGTGGCTCAGCATTTGTGCCTGGATGCCTGCTAACAATTAAGCAGCACAGGCAGTACTGGAGCAGTGCTTGGCCAATTCTCTGGCCGTTTGTTCCATTAATACAGATGCGGTCTGTATTTTTTTTTTGCTGTGGGAGAGATTCATCTAATGTCCTTAAAACATGTAATATGTCTCCGTTTTCTTGAATTGCACCATAAAATTTGTAGTTATTATAATCATTGAGGTAAATGAATAAAAGAGCCTAATTTTGCTAATGATTCTAGTCCCCAAAACCTTAACAAGCAGCAAACTTCATAAACTAACAAGGCTTAATAAGTTTTGTAGTTGCTAAGCAATATGAGGTAGGTAATCTTTCTACTTTGCCACAGATTTTGAAGCAGGTATTAAGACTTCAGAAGAGTTAACAATATTTTAACTCAGAATTAAAAAGAATCTTCTATATTAAACAGCCAGCCATTGCACAGTAACTGTGGAATCAGAAGAAGAATGCACAGGAAAGATTGGTAGAACTGAGGCCACTGAATTGATGAGAGTCATGAGATTCATAGATTTCAAAGTGAAAGAGACAAGCAGACCATCAACTCTGATGTTGAAGCGGGATAATGTGTGTTTGAATAAAATGTGCTTCTTATTGAGAAACCGAGAGCTCAAAGGCTGACTGCATTTTAGCTTCCACAGAGGCATCCATGCCATATTTGAAGCCACTGTTTGGCTTGCATTTCTTCTAGTGACCAGATGTTCTTACTGTTGAAATTGCATGCCTAATCTGCATTGAATTTTTAATTTGCATTTGTATTTGACTTTGGTACTCAGCATTTTGTTCTAGGGATATCCCTCTTCATAAGACCGAAGAGCTTTTTAGTAGATAGTATTTTCTTCTCATGAAGATATTTCTGTACTGTTGTCAAGTTACTTTTCAGTCTTCTTTCTAAACAGCTAAAACACATTGCACTATCCGAAGGCTCAAACTGTATGGTGTTTTCTCCAGCCTTGTGGTTCTTTGCTGTACCTCTGCCAGTTTTTCACCTTTTTCTCTCTAGCAAGACATAGGATCAATACAAATATTCAAGAATCAGCCTCACTGAGACTATAAAATTTATTTCTGCTTCTCTCACTGCACCTTTTTAGTACCCTATAAATAAGTACCGGCTTCTTTGCAGTGGAGATCTACATTGCCCATAAAGCCAAAGGTGCAAGGCTTTACACAGAACTTAAGTATTTTTAGGTAATATTTCATAAATAAAGAGAAATCCATATAGAAGAATGAGTGAAATAAGAAGACAGAGCAGGGATGATGATAAGAAAAAAGTATGGTTAAAACTGAAATAAGTGCAGTATGAAATAAAACAGAAAAAGGCTGGAAGGAACAATAGATCAGAATGGACCGAGTCGCTTTGATTAAAATGGTAGCAAATAATCTGATGTCATCAGTGGCCAGAGATCCTTCTTCGAGCTGATTCAGCTTTGCCATGGTTGACTCCTTCTTGCAGAATGTTTCGAGCCTGGGGGAAAGAGGGAAGTGCCATATCTAGGCCCTATGTCCCATGAAGTCAAGTGGTCTCCCTTGTAGAGTTCTAGATCCCTGGACTCCTTTGTCCCCACAGTACAAACATGCTACAAAGGACACTCCCCGGCCCAAAAGACCTCACAATCTAGAGTGCAACTCTGCCATTAACAGGTGGAATAAACCAGACAGACAGGGGAAGCACAAGAACCAGCTCTGTTCAGTGTGAAAACAGTGGTCAGGAAAACAGCCATCTAGCAGTTGTGCATACGAGAATTCTGTTGAGGTTGTTTTTATCATCATGGCAAAGAAGGATTTTAAATAGGGATTTGAAGGTGGACAGTGAGCATGGCTGTGTGGACATTTACAGAATGCTCCTACTTTGTATAAGGGCAAATTGTAGCACATTTTTGTACATGTTCTTACAATTTATTTTTGGTGACAAAAAAAAATCTGATTATTTTAAATCTGGACCTATGTATTTTTTCTTAAGTTCACTGGAATCATTAAAACAAGACATGCATTATGGCTTAATTTATATGTCAGTTGTTAACTATTGTAGCCTTGCATTTGTACCTTTTTATTAAAATCTACAGTGTATTACTTAAGGAATCAGTATTAAATGATGCATAGCTCAGAATCACTTTCAATTTTGTATTAATCAGGGTATGCAAGACCTTATAAGACTGGCATTGGAAGGCTTGGCTTTTTTGTACGTAGCCCAAGCTAGTCTGCATCCTATTTCTATCTTTCTCTGCCACCAGCAGTTGTATATTCCTGCCTGTTCTCTTGGGCCAAGTCCAGTACTTGCCTCACCCTGCTGTTTTTCCTAATAATAAATATGATCCAACAAAAAGATTATAATTTGCTATCAGCCTAGCATGCTGAAATGGCCTAACACAGTATGAGGTGATGAAGTCAGAGCTGATAAAATGAAAACAGTGGGAATACAGAGTGAGTTGGGGAGAACAGGTAAAGTCACAGATAACAAGATGTCAAGAGACATTATTAAAGTGGCACAGTCTGCTGGAATGCGCTAGGAACCACAGCCTGAATGACCAACAAGAAAGCCAAGAAACTAGACAAGTTTTGTTGGCTAAGGGGGGAAATTCCTTCACTGAAACAGGAATGAAACAACACTCCCCTGCAGTACTGAGGGCACCCTGTTCTTCTGAATACGCTCCTATGAGGCTCGAGAACAGCTGTACTTATCCAGCTCAAATACTTAGCCAAGTTTTCACTTTGAAGATGTGAAATGTTAATGATTGTTATTCACGGCCTTTACTGTACTTTTCAATAAGAGATATCAGAGCTGTTTTATCACACTTCATTGTGATCTTGTGATGATTGTAGTATAATCCTCTGACATTATTAGTATTTCACTGTATGATCTGTAACAGTTTTAAAAAGGTAATATTGACCAACTTGAGCATGTGTATAAAGAGAAATTGAGTCTCTGAGATAAATCTCTGAGATAAATATACCCACCTATTGACTGTGCCAAGAATACATCTCTTATTGTGTACTCCAACCACTAAATTACTCTGTTGCTATTACACCTACCACCCTTAATTTCTCCTAAAGTGCAACACGTACAATATAGAGTAATTTTCTTTCATAATATTCTAAAATAGTACATCTTGTGCCTTTGGGTGGTTTCTGCAGTTCCAGAAATGTCTTTTCTATAGTGCCAGAAGTCTGAAAATCTTGCAAGTATTTGGAATGACATTGTCTAGTAAGATAAATAGGATGACAATGTTTAAGATAGATCAACATATTAATTTTTCTTTTCATTTATCTTTTAAAACTGAATTTAGCTAAATATTTTATCTAAAAACTGAATTACACTTGATTTTGGTTTTCATTAATTACAGGACTTTTATACTCCAACATCTCATAAATGGAAGCCACGTAGTTTATAAAGGTGGAGTTTATTTTTTTTAAAATCAAAATCTATGGATTGAATTATAACATGTTACCCCAGTTTAATCAAAATATATATTAGCAATTCTATTGATTACCTATTTTTCTGCAATGTTATATAGCTAAAACAAACCAAATGAACTGTCAGACTAATTTTGATGGGGCATATAACACAGTAGATAATTACTTCACTTTGCTTAATGTAATATAAACCCATAAATAGATAATTGTTTTATGTATAAAAAGTGGGCTGCCTGGTAGAGAACAGGAACAAATAACAAACAAAGATGACTACTCAATGACAAATACAGACTAAAAAATAAAAGTTGATTCATTCAGAAATTTTATGAGCTGATTATTCATTATGCAGTAGTGCCATGAACTGCGCCAGAATTTCTTTTCAGTTAGGTTCAGTTCTAAATCAGTTTTGGAACATTGTTCTCTTCTGGTTTTGTTTTTCACATAGAATGCAGCACTGTCTGTTAAGATTTTTTGCAAGAAAATGTTATTTGTCCTGTATGTTATTTCTGGAGTATCAAAAAACCTAAAAGAACTAAGTTTAGAGGCTAACTCACATTTTAGTGTTTACATCATCAGTATCTGGTACTATAGAAAAGATGTTTCTGGAGTAAATTGTAGAAACCACCCAAAATATCTATTCCTCCCAGTGCTAAATGCAACTAGTAGTATGTACAAAATGTAGCACACATTGTCATTCTAAGATGTTAAGCATAGCACGGTTGGCAGCTCAGTAATTGTACCCCGCAATGTAAAGTACTCACTTGCAGAGCCAAATCTTGCCAGCAGTAGAACATCTGAAATTCTGAAGCAATACTACTTTTTGTCCTGCAAAGTTGTTTTCTGTACATCAGGAAATTCTGTGAGTGTCCTGAAGATGGTAACATGAAACCTGATTTTCTGCAGGGCTGAATAACTCCCGGAGCTCCCAGGGACATTAGTGTGTAGCTGACCTCTCAGCATTGCTGGGGTAAAGGCAGAAGCATAGCAGCGTTCAGCTGACTAAATATTTGGAAAAAAGGCTGCTATACTTTTTTTCAGAGAAATAAATATCCCAAGTAGTTTGATGACAGAAGTATTTAGTAGTTACCTCGCAACAATACACATCTGTGCAGAATGATCAGGTAGGTGTGCAGAGTTCGAGAGGCAGCTAAAAATCTTGATCTACTGGATCAAGATATTTGGCAATGTCATTCTGGTGTCTTCCCGTACTAGCGAAATGAGAAAACAATCTAGAAGAGTCTTTCCTCTGTTCTTTCGAGCCTTTAGATATTACATCAACGTGCTTCCAGTGCTATGTCATGCTTCGGTAAGAGAAGAACATTAGGCCAATAGATGCTTACAGTTAAGGAGGAGCACAGTGGGATGCTGGAAACGGACAGAAGAGATACTAATGGGAGGGCATTCATAGGCCATTATTAACCAAATCGACTTGCCATCCAACATTCTTCTAATCTTTTGTCTGTCCATTACTTTCCCTGTTAGTGCATCGGTCCACTTTTACGATTGGAAAGCACAGGATGTCTTAACCTGATATATTGCTTAAACTGTATATTTCATGGTATATGAAAATATACCTTTACTTAAGCATGATAATGGTATATTCAGGCAGAGATGGACCAAACCTACCTCTATAGAATTGATCCTGGCAGAACACCAGTGCATTCACAAAACCTGAAGTTCTGAAAATTTTCTTTCAAACAGGGTCTCTAGTCCTCCCATATTTCTTTTAAAGAACATTTGATTCAAAATGTGAACATTTTCTCCCCCAAAAAGGAAGCTGTAAGCAGACATTCCAAGTTGAAGCTAAAAGTTTAGTTGCCATGAACTGTTTTTGTAAAATATTAGAATAATTTTACTGTGGAAAAGGGTACTTGACTACTGGATCAAGCACAGTATTTACACCCAGAAACCAGCAGGAACTTCTGACTTTTTTTTAAATTATAATTTCTAAAAGTCAAGCACTGAAGAACGTATCCATAAATTTAAGACCCTACATCAATCTCCCCCATGTGACAGATTTCCTCTCTTTATATAATCAATCAGCTGTAGGTTAACCTGATTGTCTGGTGAAGCTCCTCTCATTCTCCATTTGTTTATTATTGTTTCCCGTGAAGAACTTTGTCTGTGGAATGCTCTGTTTATGCTGGTCCACAGTAGTCTGATTCTCCTGACATTTAACAAAATGCTGCAAAGATGCCTTTTGGGATAAATGTGTATGCAAATGGGATTAATTTATACTGCAAACGTGGTAGCAGTAAAGACTTAACAATACTTGTCTTCTCAAAAGTAACTGGAGTAAGCGTGGGAGTTTGAGGTGCAGAAAACCTCATGTTTTCATTATATAGTTTAATTTCTTGAGGATACTGAGATACTGATGGCTTAAACATAAATCAGTTCAAACTTTGTGCTTTTGGGTAGGTATACCCTTTGCATAGAAGTTTTGACATCTGGAACAAATATATTTTATAAATAAAAGAAGAATAATAAGATAAAAGTATGTTCTTTAAAAAGAAATTTGCATCCAAGAAAACCCATAAATTATTTGCAAACTTCTTAAAATTCTTTAGCGTTTGAAGGCTATAATTGCTATGTGAAAATGGAAAAAATGTTGCTCTCACTTTCTGTCAGCAGATGATCACATGTGTTTTAAAAACAGTTTTCTATATGTTTGTTGAAAAGAAGAAATGAAAATAGTATAAGGTATGTTTTGTGACTAACTGCTCTTCAGATCCTATCAGTTTCATATGAAAATGCATTTAAAAATAATTCACATTTAATTTATGGACAAGTTTTCATTTCCTTCATATTGGAATTAAATTGTCTTATACTTGCATTTGCATTTCACAAAATAACAAAGTATCACACACAGAAGCAAAGAAACATTGCTTCACCATATGACCTACTGTCTTTCAACAAAAAAAACCCTTATTTTTTATGTAAATTTCTGAAGTTTCCAAGTTCTATTGTCATGTAGATTGCTTATTAAAAGTTTACCTTGCCTTTCAATGCTTCTCTTAACAAATCTGAATCATCAAGGCTAACAAAGTAGCTGTGAGAAAACAGGTTCTTTGTAAAGACTTCCAGAAAGAAGTAAAATGTTCTAAAATCGGGATTTTTCTGTGGTATGTTAACAATCCCAGGAAATGTCAAAAGCAAAAAAGGATATTCAGTTTAAGTTAAGCATTGGACAGTATTCACTTTGTATCATCTTTTAACATCTTTGCTGGTGACATGGATGCTGGGATGGGGTGCACCCTCAGCAAGTTTGCTGACGACACCAAGCTGTGTGGAGTGGTCTACACGCTGGAGGGGAGGGATGCCATCCAGAGGCACCTGGACAGGCCTGAGAGATGTGGCTATGCAAACCTCATGAAGTTCAACAAGGCCAAGTGCAAGGTCCTGCATGTGGGTTGGGGCAATCCCATGCACAAATGCAAGCTGGGCGGAGGATGGATTGAGAGCAGTCCTGAGGAGAAGGACGTGGGGGTGTTGGTGGATGAGAAACTCAACATGAGCCAGCAATGTGCACTCACAGCCCAGAAAGCCAACCACACCCTTGGCTGCATGAAAAGAAATGTGGGCAGCAGGACAAGGGAGGTGATTCCACGCCTCTACTCTCCTCTCGTGAGACCCCGCCTGGAATACTGCATCCAGCTCTGGAGCCCCGAACATAACAAGGACATGAGCCTGTTGGAGCAGGTCCAGAGAAGGGCCACGAAGATCCGAGGGCTGGAGCCCCTTTCCTCTGAAGTCAGGCTGAGCGACTTGTGGTTGTTCAGCCTGGAGAAGAGAAGGCTTCAGGGAGAACTTATAGCAGCTTTCCAGTATCTGAAGGGGGCCTACAAGAAGGCTGGAGAGGGAATTTTTGCAAGGGCATGTAGGGATAGGATAAGGCGGAATGGCTTAAAACTGGAAGAAGGTAGATTTAAAATAGATATTAGGAAGAAAATATTCACTCTGAGGGTGGTGAGGCACTGAAACAAATTGCCCAGGGAAGTTGTCGAGGCCCCATCCCTGGAGGTGTTCAAGGCCAGGCTGGATGGGGCTTTGAGCAACCTGGTCTAGTGGGAGGTGTCCCTGCCCATGGCAGGGGGATTGGAACTAGATGATCTTTAAGGTCTCTTCCAATCTAAACCATTCTATGATTCTGTGATCATATTTTAATGTGGAAAATCTGCTTGTTCCTATTTTTTCCGTCCTGAGCAATTGTTTTCCCCTCTGAACCTGTCTGTAAGTTGAAAAGAAGTCATGAAAGTACACAGAGACATTCAGGCCCAAGCAACAAAAATGCTTATCCCATGTTTTTCTTCTTTGAAAAATTGTATGTTTTGTAGAATAGGAAAAATATTTGTAATGATGAACCTTACTCTAAGGAGATCTTTGCTGTTGTTACCAAAATAACATTTAATCATCTTCAAAAGCCATCTAGTATTTAACACACTTTGGCTGAATTTTATCCATTCCTTCTACTAACAGTTCAAGGTTTTCAGAAAGACAGAAAGCACAATACGTTTTCACAAACTAGTTCTGCAGCCATCTCATACTTATGATGAAGTCAGTGAGTTGATAGGAGAAATTGAGGATGGGATTTCTGGGGTAGGATTACTGGACAGTTTTTTATTATGGACAGTATAAGAAATTGTTACTTGGAGCTGTAGGCTCGCCTATTGGCATTGGTGGCAGAGGTCAGCAGCTTTCCCTCTTGGTCAGAGAGCACAGCAATTGCAGCTGTCTGAGAACAAAGTCCTGTGGGTTAGAACATGTAAAAATAGTGGGGGTACTGTTTGTCAGACCAGGTGCAAGAACAGAAAAATCCATCCTTCACCAGAAAGAGGAGAAGGATTGATAGAAAAGAAAAAACACACAGAAAAGAACAAAAACACTCCTTCTGCTAAATACTAAACTATAGTCATTGGAAAGAATACAAGAGGTTATTCCAGCTCCCTTGTTGACTAAATTGTATGTTCTTCCTACAGATAGTTCCTAAAAAAGAACTGTTCTTTGTTTTCCTACGTACAGACACAGTATCTGTTGTTTATGACTATAATCATAGCATGCATAGTTTAAAACGTGGGACTATGAGATAGGCTGTGTTTCTCTGTCTGGTTTGTCAGACACTAAAACCCATGTTCCTTATTTATTACAGCTTCTTTTGATTTACTAACAAAATTTCTGTCTTTGCACTAATTTCTTGTATATTGCTTCTGCTACTCTGATCTGTTTCAAAAACATTGGAGTGTATTTTTTCATGGCTTATATTTAGGCCAGAGGTATTTTGTCCAACACCATTATTTTTTTTTTTAACATATGGAAAAAATTCTCCCAGAATTTGTGGAGACAAGACTATCTCTAAATTCTCAGGGTTTGTTTTGTTGAAACACTTTATCAAGCTTTGGACAGGTGCAGAAATTTGCAGCTGTATAAAGCTCATGGCTGTCATGGGATTAGCTGTTGTGGAGAGGATCTCAAACTCTGTTAGTTCCTGGGGTCTCAATTTACTGATTCTGGTAGACTACCCACTACCCTCTAGCTCAAGCACATGTACAGAAATCCAAGACGTGAATGCAAAGTTAGTTATAAGTTGAAGGCAGTGAGGGCTTGCCTATGAAGGAACCATTCTGTCTCATTTGGCAAAGCTTGGGTAGGAGATAGGTAAAGCAGTGCTCATATTTTCCTTTCCTAATATTTTGTTTAATGGCCACTATATATCAATGGCTCTCTACACCAATATACACTAGTGGTTTAATGCAGAAGCACACTGAAATAATACATACAGTGTCTGATTATCAGAGAAAGCTCTACTTAGGTTTAAGTATGTTCATAAACTTTAAAGCATTTTATTTCAGGGTTGAAGACTACATTCTGACTTTATTAATGTCTTGAAAAAAATGCCATGATTTTTATTCTTCTGTGGAAGCAATTCTCATGTTTGCTGACTCCATTTGTAGGATTAAGGTCAGGTTGCTATTCATTGCAGCACTGGAATCTGTTGCTTTCTTTTGTAGTCATGTACAAAAGCTCTTGTCAAATTTTTGGAAAATTGTCAGCTAGGCAGCTTCGCTTGTGGGTTGTCAGAAAAGTGAATGTGTGGCAGAGCTTTTCCCGACAACGAATTATCTAGGTATTTGCCAATAGGCTCAGCAGTATGCCTCTGTATGTTTTTGTGTTTATTTGAATGAAGGGGAAAAGAACCATAGATGTGATTATTTTTGTGGGTGTTTTAAATGCACCTATCTGTGGATGTTATTGATTAGAACACCAGATAACTTAAGAGCCTTTACAAAATGACATCAAAAGAACAGGTGACTAATGCTATGCTACTGCAGCTAGGAATATAGTGTTATACTTGCTTTACATAAACCAAGACAGAGATTTTATTCTAAATACGGCAGAACAGATGAGAAGGGAACTCAGTTCATCCTTTCAAGCAGCTTCTCTTAGGGACACTGGAGAAAAAAAGCTTTAAAGAGTATAAGTGATCTCTCAGTTTAAATCAATTGGCCTGGCCCGCAGACATAGTTTTGTAGCCTACTTTCTATTGAGAAAGTATGTTTTGTGTAATTGTGGTCTCTTTTCAGGAATTTTTCATATTTAGGAACTAGGTCTATCTGTTCATTAGCATACTAAAAATTATTTTATTATTTTAATAGACCTATTAACTCTTGCATAACTAAAAAGGCTGAAAACATTATCACCAGAAAAGTGTCCTGAGCTTCAAGTGGAGTTTTGTTATTGATTTAAAAGGGAGCAAGAATGAGTCTGAATCAGCTGTGTAGCAGACAAGAATGCATAGATACAGAAGAGTACAGCGGACTAAGGGAAAACAGAGCAGAGCACAAAAGGAGGCAGGGCTAGATCACAGCGTAGGAGACTTGTTATAACTTTCTGTGAAGTCTGGTTTCTAAACTTCGGACTGGACAGATTTGAAGACAGTCTGTACCTATGAAAAGCAGCACAGCTTTCAATTATTGCTAATATGAAGCTCACACCTAGTAGGTACTGTTACCTAGATGGTAACAGTAAATTGATGCTTAGTTCCATTATGCATTATGAGCTTCAAAATAAAAAAGTATTAACCTTGAACTACAGATGGCAAGATCACAAGCTAAACTGTATTCATGCATCAAATGCTTGTGAACTCATGCATGCTTGCATACTGGCACATCCATGTCTGGTACCACAGAATTGCATTCCATGTATACAGTTTAAGATCCAATGATAAGAACCAGGGCTCAGCAGCAAGTGCCAATCACCAGTGTAGATTTCTCAAGGAAAAAGAAAAATATTAAAAAATGTATATTTTATATGAATTTTGATAACATAACAGGCTATGTCTTTCCAATATAAATGCATTAAATATGAACATATGTCTATTTTTTTCTTTAAAACCCATCCTTTTAATTTGTTTCCCTTTTCTTTGTTCTCTTCACATTTGTCTTTTTCTCCTCTGTTTCTCTAGGATCATAAATAAACATTGGCAAGTCAAACAACAGTGACTATCTTTACATCTTAAAGGCAATAACCTACTGTAAGTCCATAGCTCATACTGAGCAGGCAGTCTTCACTATAAGCCAAATCATTTTACAATAGACAAGATAAACAGAGATGAAAAATGCCTTGAAAAATTAAGTAGTATTAAATATGCAGACACGGGCAAAGTTTTGAATGGCATAAGAACCCCATTACACTAAAACAAGTTTTGACCACCTGAAACTAAATGGTTTACACACACATAAATCCAAATACAGAATTGGTCAACAGGATTTAGAGAAAAGAAATAGACTATGGAACAAACATTGGTGATATTAACATCTAGATTATCTGATTTATTAAATAAAAATTGCAACCCCCAATTTTGTCTAATAGTAGTGCCCTAATGATAAATCTCTATTTACTATGTAACATTACTATAAAGAAAATGTTAATTTTGTTGGCTGCCTTAAACACATTTTCTTAGTTTAAAGCATTGGGGCTTTCTCTAAGTATGACCTCATTTTTGAATTTCCTGCCATCTTAGTATTTAGTTTGGGACAATTACTACATCTTTTTTATGCTTACATTTGAGAAATATACTCTCAGCTTTATCTCCACTTAGCATAGATTTTCTATCTGGGAAATAAAATAGTTACTGTGAGGATTTTGCTGGCGGTAAAAAAAAGGTTTTCTTGTTTATAAATTAATTCCTTCACAGCACTTTCTAACAAGGGATGTGGTACTGCTACCATAGATGGAAATGGAAGATTTGTAATTGATTTGGAACATTGATATTAAGGATTTAGATGACATATATGTAAGCTACACTTAGCTATAAATATGTAATTTTCTGTTTTGGACAGCAGCAGTTTTGTTTTGTTTTGTTTTGTTTTTTTCTTATACTGTGAGTGAAATGTTATTTTCAGCTGTTATGTGAGAATATTTATTAGCTTTTATACTTCCATATATCTCTCCTTATGCTAGTCCTGATATCCAACAAGAGTGGTAATATTTGTCTTTTTTTTTTTTTGTCACTGCTAAGTAATGTTTGGACTTTGAAACTGGGACTTCATTGAGCAAATGAAGGTGCAAATTTGTGTAGTTAAACACCTAGTTGTAGCTAGACACCTATCACAGTCTTATTCTCTGAAGTGATACATTCAGGGAAATAAATCAGGATTTAAGTGTCATTTTAAAAACCCAGCAGTCACTTTTATAGGTGCTTTTATATCATGATTTAACACTGAATGTGTATTGTTTTCTTTACTATATAAAACATAGTCAATAAAGGCTTCTAAAATACAGTCTTCAGAGAATCCATTCAGTCTCCTGAATGAAATCTATTCAGTGGAATAATTTGCACCATACTGAAAAGGAGGAAATAAAATGGTGTAAAATTAAAACTCTCCAATTATGTTTATATTGTGAACAGAGGAATTCAGAAGAGACTATGATACAGGTACTTTGAACATTTTCATTTAGAAATAATTTGATTTTTAGGTGTATTAGGCATCCTTCATAATCATTAAACATGGCATGCACACATTAGAAGACTTGGTAAGTGTCTTGCTTTCCAGTAGCTGACAGACAATAAGGATATTTGCTACATAAAGCAGTAAGATGAGCTATCTCTGAGCAACCTAGGTCAGGTACTGGGACCAGTACAGCCAAGTAAGCTTGCTCCAGGAAGATAACCCTGCAGGAGGGTGAGACAACCTTAGGCAAAATGGCATCATAACTTGTAGAGTTCAGGTGTCCCCACACAGGACTTCAGTGTGCCATGTAGTTTACTACCATATATAGAGTATATTATATATACATATAGTACTAGAAAGAGTCAGGTGTTATTGATGAAGCAGTAAGCCAGAGCATCAATGCAGAAAATATCTATTTACATGTGTATACGTTAAGAGTAGCAGCATGCTACTGTATGTGCAAAAATAGTCAGTTTTGCCATTCAATCAGTAGGTACTCTGAAACTAACTACAAAATTAATTTTGTTTGCTATTGCTTGATTCTCCAATGAAAAAGCAGCTGTTGCTTTAATTTTCAAGCCTTCCCAATAACATTTAAATGATCATCCAAATCCTGAGGCAGCCTCAAAAGCCTGTCTACTCTCTGAATTCTTGCCATATTTATAGTCTCTTAACATTCACTGCTATCACAGGGTGCTGCTCCAGCAATGCAAGCAATGAAGGGAATGCTTGCATAGGCTGGCTCTTGGCGCTCCAGCTGCCATGGCGTCTCGGCTCCTGAGACCAAAGCCAGCTGAGATGCATGACAAAACATCTTGTGACCTCTCCGCAGTGAACTTCCCACTGATACAAGACACTGAAAGAGCAACAGTGGCAGATCTCGTGAGAGAGCTATGCAGCCAACATTTGCATGCTCTGTTATCGGGGAATTCAAACCTTGTCAGGTGTTTAAAGTCAAGCTGGGTGGAGCTGGGCTATGACAAACACTCCACCATCCAGGTATTTTGCAAGTGGATACTTTCTAGCTGTTTGATTTGGGGTGGTTTTTTTTAGGTTTTTCTGTTACTGAATACCGCTTTTACTGACCAAAAGCCTCAACATTGTAAGATTCATTAAAAAATAGTTATTAGAAGATGCTCTGAGCAATTGTCTTTTACTTGAGCAGTCTGTGAACCCCATTTAAAAATAGTTTAAAATGTCCCCATATTGTTACAACAGAGCTGCTTAGGGTGAGAGACAGAAAACTGACTCTGGCTCACGTGCAGGTTTAAGTAGAGGGCTGGCTTCTCCACCCTGCCCTTCTGTGACCTGCGGCGAGACCACTCCTGCTGGTAGAACTTACTGATTTTGGATCTGCATGGCTGTCAGGGAGCAGCAGGAGTGGTGCAGGCCCATGAAGGGGGCCAGGCCAGGAGACAAGGGAGACCCCAGCACAGGCTGGTGACCCTCACCAGCAGGGCACAGTCCCACATGGCATACAAACCCAGCACACAGAGCCGGTAACTGGGTCTACCTTGGACCTGTCCAGCCGTCCCTGGCAGGGCAGAGCGATGGCAGCACACGGACAAGGCACACCGACTGCTGCCATGGGGTCCATGGGCAGCAGAGTGGGGGGAGGCCCCAGAGGAGGCTGCTCAGGGCAGTTGTGGCCTATTAGTGCATCTACAGCCCTGACAATCTCATCCGTCATTAAGGTGAATGATAAATATCATAAAATAGAGAGCGTGAAATATAACCTACTTTTCAAAATCCTGTTGCCTTTGCTGTTTGTACATTCATATTTGTCACTACTGGCAGGCTCCTGCAGTTACCTTCATTTGAAGTGGAAATTCTAGTAATCTCACTTTTGTGGTGTCAGGTGGGGACAATTAAGGAAAGGTGATGGGCCACATAATAGGTACAGCCTGTTGCCATTTATTTACTCTTCTTTGATACCTATTTGTTCCCTACACCATTAATGATATCAAATAAACTCTTCACCTTAAACATAAAGGATATTTATTCACCTTGCTATCATATAAATGACAGCAAGAAATAGTTAATAAACATAGGCACAAATAAAGAATTTTGAATTAAATATTAGATGTGCAGCAACTTGTTCTCCATATGATTCTATTCTGATACATATGACCTTCCATATTTAAACCCTGTATTAAAATGATCTGTAACTTTTCCTTAGTCTTTCCTGAATCTCTTAGCCCCCTCTTTTTTCCCTTGACTTTTCTTAGTGTTTCAAAATGCAGTAGGCATTCACGGGGAAGACTCTGACTTTTTTCCCAGTTATTGCCTTCTACACTGAGTATGTCATATACTGATCTATAGGTTAATTAAGTCAGAAACAATGATTATGGTTGTCTAGTATGACTTGCATATAATTTTATTTATACACATTGATTATAAGAATTGACTATATCATAATGTCCCTGTTATCTTCATAGCAGGACATCAAGGGCTTTTCATCACTCAGTGTGGGAAAAGGATATGACGTTACTGTAAGTGACAATGACTGGATTACTGAGTTCTTCTGAAAATATTGTGTGGTTTAGATTCAGTGAAATTCCCTGTGCAATGGGTACCTTCATAATTTCAAATTTCTTGTCTTGTGATGAGAAAGGGCCATTTCCAGACTTGAAGAATCACAAAGTGGAGTTCTTAAAAGGATTAAGAGAGTGCAAGATCTATGAGAAGTATAAAGGAAGCAGAATTGCTTTGTTAAGATATTCCCAAAGTTGTCATGACTTTGCACTCAAAAAACAAACAAAGCCTCAAGGAGAGTACAATAAAAATAAAAATCAGAACCTTCTTGGTTAATGAGTTAATGAGTTAATGAGTAGAAAATTCAAGTCAATTTGAGAAAATTTAAGACATCGTTTCTGATGTAAACTTCTATATGAAGCCATCTGTGAAACAGCCAAGCACTGTAGCAGATTGTCCAGAGAGGCTGTACAGTCTCCATTCTTGGAGGTTTTCAAGACCTAACTGGACAAAGACCTGAGCAGCCTGATCTGGTCTCATAGCTGACCCTGCTTTGAGCAGGAGGCTGGATGAGAAACTTCTTCATGTCTTTTCCAACTTGAATCACCCTGTGATTCCATAAGTCTATGAGTTTTGTGATTCGATACAATTTTCTTTCTATCAGGAACAAAGCCCATCACAACATATTTAACACCAAATGTAACTCCAGATTTCATGTAGATCTATGCCCCATAACATTTTTATTTTGGAATAAAATATCAAATAGAACTGGCAATTGCCTAATATAGTTACATGCAGAAAATCACAGCTTTTACTGAAGGGTGGTGTCAAAGCTCTACGTTCCATATGGATGTCACCAAAAGGAATTGTGATTTCACCAACACAGCCATTAGCTTTGTAATGACATATTGGAGTAAGGTTTTTTTAATGAATGTTCTTGCAGCAGTGTTCCCTCCACCTTCTGCATCTTTTCTGACATTATGACTTTAAATATGAGCACAACTGAAAAGGCAGTAGTAATTCCTGAGAAACTCTTTGTGTTTGTGTTAGCAATCTAACTTATTTCTAGAATTAACACTGTCTCAAACCTACTATTTCCTGAGGATCCAGATATAACTTTAATTTATTCTGTAATTATGAGATAGAGTTTTTAGTCTAGAGTCTATTTTGTCTTCTACAGCTGAATGTGAGTTTGGACGTTAGTACATACACAGATGAGTGAAAGCCTTTCTGGATTCCACTTCCACAGGATAGATTTGGGAAGAAAAATAATTATTATAAAATAATAATATCAAAGATCTAGCGAGGATAACAAGGATTTATTGAATGTTATTTCATATAAAATACTTGTGTACCAAATCAATATATATGATGACAAAGACATAATAACAGCATAATAAATTTATATATGTTGTGCAATATTTAATGTAATCTTAGGCTATATAGGTGTTTCCTGAACTAAGATGAATCTGTACAGAGACAAATTTGGAAAAGCAAAAGGCCTCTGTACAAAGCTACTCCTTATGACGCAGTGAATCTCTGATTTATGAGGAACAAATCAGGTATTTCAAATATTGTTTTTAAAAATATGGGAAAATATGGACTGATTTTTTATTTCTTTGATAAACTTAAGGTCAAACCACTTGAATTATCATCTTTCAATATGTATTTTGTGCTACAAGAAGATAAGAGAGTTGTTACCTTTCCAATTTAAAGAAGTATATTGTTTCATGACAAGGTTTAATGTATATAAAACCAACATATATTACTTGACATAAGACTTTTTCTTTTTATTGCAAAGAAGCAGTTGTGAAAGGCAGGCTCGTTTTTGCACAGCTGATAAAAGCAAGAGTCTTGCCTAAACCATACACAAACACTTTACAAGTTCAGTTACTAGATAAGTCAATGGAATAAATATTATATAAATTTTCTGATATCCTTCCCTTATGATAATTTATTGAAAGTAGTGGATAATGAAAGATGAAGCATTTAACAGAGCAGTTGATAAGGAGATTTGTAACTATTAACATTGGTTTAGGTAAGAGTTTTCTATTAGATTCTAGTAAATAAAGTTCAGTGACTTTAAATAATACTAACATTACTTTTTGAATTAGTAGTAGAAAAACAGCTTTCCATGGCAAAGTTAATTTATGTAAGACTGCCACACAATTTTAAAATACAAATGTTTTGTCTAACAATTGCACTTATAATTACATCTTTATGGTACGCATTTTATTTGTATGTAGTTTTTGCTTAGATAAATGAATGGTGTGCAAGGACATGTTTGTGTTATGCTGAGATCGTGTCTGCATCTTGATAAATTATGAAAGCTCCATCCATTCAGTTATCTTCCATAATGAAGAAAATATCAAATCACTGCTCTAATAAGACATGATATCCCTAGCATTTTAAAATTTCTTTTTATTTGCTGTATTCATATGTCATTAACTAAACCTATCTCAGTGGGCCTGTTGACTATTTCATGACCAAAGGGCAAAACCACCTCTGGTGGTCAGAGTGAAAACAGTAAGGGAATGCATTTCAAAAGCCACAGATGAGAAAGTCTCACAAGCATATGAATGAGGAGATGTGCAACAAACAACATAGATACAAAGATCTAAACTGACATAATAAATGAATAAAACATATACCATATCAATAAACATAAGTTTTAAAATCCATATTAAGCTGTGAAATTGAAAATTTCAGTTCTAACTTTTGAGAGGGTGTGGGGATGGAGGAAAGTAGTGCTGTATTAAACTTAAATATAAACCATTTACTTGGAAAATAACTATATGTATTGTAAACTCATGCAAAACCTTTATGCTATTATGAAATATCACAATGGATGACAAACAAGTTTCAATTCAAACACAATGCACATTAAAAGATGTGGAAATTTTACTCCAGAAGAGGAATCAAATGTTAATAAGAATTCAGCTCAAATATTCAGTCCATATCAGGGAAAAGGTTAATTTCATTCCTTTCCTGGGACATTCCTTCTTAACTTCTGGCAACCTTAACACTCGCACCGCTTGCATCAGTCATTAAGACAATAATAAGTCTGACTTTTTTTCCTTTGCCCCCTGACTCCCTTATGATACAGAGAGGAACAGTAATTTATCCATGTAAAATCGCCCTTTTCTAATATCTTTTTTTTTTTTGACTGGGTCAGAATAAGTCTTCAGAAGGGTCCAGTAACACGATACACTAACAAATGCAATTTGAACAGTTCAGCCAGTGTTGCAGAACACCACAAATTAATTAATTTTGAGCACTACTTTAGCTGAGCAGAGCCTTCACTGACTCGTTGAACAGCTATGTAGTTTGCCCTTGCTATCTGTAGTCACTGTTAACCTCTTACAGTGTATTTATTTAAATTGGCCATTCTGAATGGCACTGCCCTAAGTTCCCTTCACCCGTGTCAAAAGAGACTTGTAAGCTCACCTTTCTCTGCAGCAGTTTCTTCATCAGTTTCTTTGTGGAAGTATCTTTATCCCCAGTTGACATCTGTGAGAGCATTACGTGAGAAGGAGTCAAAGATGGCCTCTGGGGAACTGGAATTGAGGTTGAAGGTCTCACATTAAAAAAGTCATTTACTTTTGGTTTAGTTTTGCTCTTAGGCATTATTCACAGCTTTGCTCTGTCTTCAAACAAAAGGAGCAGTGGCCCCACTAAAAGAAAAAATCTCTAGCTATTCAATGTGCTTAGAGTTAGTAAATATTAACTTGGGCTTTCAGGAGTCAGTCCACAGTATGTCTTTAAAGCAAGAGAGCCTCCACCTTTCATTGCCATTGCCTTATTGTTGCTGTACTATTTTAATTTCTTTCTTAACGGATAGGATATTTCTAATAATACGTTTTTCATGGCATATGGTTTTGCATGTCACTGGAGTAAAATTCTTCTTCCTCATTTGATTATTGTTGTGATAAATTGTTTTCTTGTTGGTACTAACTGAAATAAAATATGAATGTTTACAATGAAATGCAGAAAAATACTTGTTTTGATACTTTGTAGTTCTGGGCTAGACATGTGAAACTTCAGTATATATCTTAATGTATCTGGTGCTGACTGAAAAGTGTTCCAGAATAGGTTTGCAAAAATCACATCCTCAGGCTTTGATTGATCTCACACAAATGTCTTATTGTATGGTTTTGGTTATGGAAATGTCCGTGTATTGGCTTTATCATCGTCACATTAGAGGATTTTTTCACCTAAGTATTTTCATATATTATTTTCAGATTTTTTACTACTCAAGTAACATAAAACTGAATTTATTTAAGTAAGGCTTATTAGGCAAGTAAGTGGGACAGGATATATTCCTCATTAACAAAAGTGTTTTGATAAGAAGTGTAAATTTATATCTAAAGAAGGAGTACGCAATACTTACTGATTTCAGAGGGAATTGTTTCCTCTTGTTCTAAAGTAAATTTGACCTAAAGAATTTAAGCTGTCAAGATAACCAAGAGTTAAAGTGAACATAGCTTACGCACTGTGACATTTTTGTCATTGTTTTTGACTTTCAATTAAGCAAAGGACTGTTAAATATTTTAAAAGAACAAATTTAGCAATTTAGTAACACTGATTCAGAATAAGGTAGTCTTCCCAACTTTGTCTCAGTAGAAATTTCTATCCTAATATAATCTCAGCATGATGTTATCAGCCTCTTTATACACTGTGCATAAACATGTTAGCAGATGTGAATGACCAAATAACTCAGCCACTTATAGATTAATGTTTGGTAGTTATGGTCTATACAGTCATTGCCAGTACCACAGCTACTGGCCTAAAAGTTCCATGCTGTCTTCTGGCAAATAATTGGGAAGTGTCTGCACCGCAGTGGCACACTGAGGTGCCCAAGCAAGCTGGAAGGGCAACACAGTTCAGGGACGAGCAGAGGCGGCAACTTGGATCAAGATGAGCATAGCTGAATCATTGGGTGCTGACCTGGGAGTTTCTCAGTAGGGTTCCACTGACCTGTGTGGACATAACCAAGTGATCTTCTTTGCCACTGTAGGTATTACTAATGAATTCCTCTAAAATGTCCCCCTTTCATGCTTACATATGTGGCTAACTTTGTATTCAAGCATATTTCGCTGAGGAGAGTTACAATATTTCCCATGCAAACTTAAGTGTTTATGTGCTTGCAGGGTCAATGTTTAAATGTCTGTGCAATTTAAGCCAAAAAAAAAAAAAAAGGCATTTTATCAATTTAGCTCTGTCACATCAAAGACTTCTGCTTTATAATATCTTAGTTTATACCTCTGCATTTGAGTTTCTCAGGTGAAATTTTACTGTAAAAATAGAGCATCTTGTTTCTGGGAAAAGCAAAAGAAAACAAAAGAAACCCAAATAAGTCATATTCTTTCTCATATTTTCTTAAGGCTTTTTTCATATTTTGAAAAGGGGTCAGCCTAAGCTTTGTTTATCCAGAGGGTTTCCAAAGTGTTGCAGACATCTTTCTGTTGTGCTTGTCAGGAAAGGGTATTTTAAAAAAAGAGATCTAAACCAGATTTTAATAGCAAAGAGAGATTTTCACAAATATCTTTCCCTTTTACTCCTTCGGTAAAGCAAAGAACTCTCAAATTACAGCTTCTGCTGTTATTTTGAGACATTTCAATATTATGAGATAATCTGGCATTACAGTATCTTTTGTCAGAGCACCAGAAAAAGCTTTGAAAAACATTAGCCTCAGTTTGAATTCCTTGTCATTGTCACTTGCAGTTTTAATATCACTGTAAAGTACCACAATTTTTTCCAAGTGGCTCACAGGGTCAAACTTTTATTCTGTTTCTTACTCCGGTAATCCCATAAGGTAATGTGCTTTTTAATGAACACAGCCAACGAATCTGTGCAGTACACAGGAGTGATCAGGTCAACCTCAGAAGGCTTTTATGGTCTTGTACTGGTTTGAGGCAAAACTGGACCAATTTTGTTCAGTAACTTCGCTTCTTAGCTGGACCTCTTCTAACTACTGAAATTAATGGTGTATTGTGCAGGCAATGTTTGCTTTCTCAGAGTGATAAGACCAATGTTTAGAGTAGATGCCCAGGCATGGTATGCTGAGAGGCTCTTGCTTATACTTATTGCTATAACAGCCATGGCCAACCAACTTTGTTATTTGACACATTGGAGGGTCGGAAGCAGAAAAGCGCAGTGGAGTCCCACCTGCGGGGAGGAGTGGACAGGACAGGTGACCCAAAACTGACCAACAGGGTATTCCATCCCATCTTCATCATGCTCAGTATAAAAGCTGAGGGATCAAAGGGTCTCTCTCTCTGTCTCTCTCTTTTTCCTCTCTTTTTCTGCTCTCTGGCTCTCTTCACTTCAATCGTCTGCCTTTGGTCCCGATCCTGAAGGCAGACCCGGAATCCGGTTCCCGTCCATCACTGAGTCCAGTCTGGGACTGCCCCAGTGCCAGCCGGTGTCTGACTGTCATGCTGGGAGCTTGATACAGTTTTGTATATATTTCATTATTTCCTTTTATTTTATTATTAATATCTCATTAAAATTGTTTAGTTGTTCAGAAAAACTCTTACATCTCTTTTTCCCTCCTCTGCCTCTCTTTTTTGAAGACGGGTAGAGGGGAGCATCTGTCGGTCCCATCTGGGGTCCCCCACATCCCCAGTGGCCAATTTGGCCTAAACCACGACA
>VZSZ01006519.1:0-94885 GCA_013398815.1 Ibidorhyncha struthersii | reverse complement strand
CAATTCAGGTGTATCACATGATTAGTTGGGTAACGGCTCTACCTGCAGATCTCGGGCATCGCGTGATGGATTCTGTTACTAATTATACTTTCAGTTTTACCTTGGGAAAGTTTACTTTGCCCTTTGATAATTATGCTAACGTGACACCATCAGTGTCATTTCTTAAGACTGTGATGCCGTTGTTGGTGCTCCTGAATATGTTGCAGGGGTGGTTTCTTGTGAAATATCGGTGCTGGGGTAGCTATGGGCTAATGTGCGCTGCCACCACTCAAACCCAAGCAGCCGCTCCGTGACCTGCAGCGGCGCAAACCGCGGCCTTTTTACCTCAAACCAGGACAGGGCTAGTTTTGTACATTTTATAAGTAGGCTTGTGGTTACCCAATAGTTAATGTCTAGCATAAATATGGAGTGCTTCCAAAAAGGGAAGTCCTTTACCACCACCTGCCCTCTGTCCCAGACACCAGCTATTCATTCCAACCACATTCCCACTGCCAGCTCATGGGGCCATGCCGGGAGTCAGATCAAAGCAATGGTTGGGATTATAACTTCACAGTTCTCTTGATTTAAGTTGCATGTACTGGTGGGGAATGTCAGGGTTTGTTCCTTGTGTTTATGTTCTTTTTTCATGTACTAATAGGCTATATTTCTATAAAGATTCTTTGTCATAAAGTCTCCAAGTTCTTTAGCTCAATACAGGAAGAAATAGAAGCCATTTGACTTGGATAGCTATATTCACAAGAGATACGTTTGCAGCCACGTTCTGTACTAGATTAGGAACTTCCTCTGTAGAGGGGAATAGTCCTTTGTTTCCCCAGAGAAAATAATCAAATTTTATCATTTGGAATTAAATTGTTTGAAAAGATAAGTTATCCTAGTAATAATCTCTTATATGAGCCGCCATAAACATAATAGCTAATGAAAATGAGTTTTTAAAGAGTGTTTTCCAAACATATGTATACAAGCTTAAGTTGAAGACATAGGGTCTGTTCACTTGAATAAAACGGTGCTTTCAGATATAATCTTTTTTGTTGTTGTTCTTTTGGTACAATGAATAATTGCTTAACTACAATCCTTGGCTTCTGACTTTTAAAAGGGAAATGTTATTGTTTTGGAGAACAATTCAGTACATTTAAAGTGCTGCTTTCAAAGATATGCTAAAATCTTGATAAGATTAATATTTACTTAGGAACTTTCGTGCTAATTAGCAAATAAATCATGTTAGGCTAGATCTGACACAGCTACAATAGTAATTACTAAAGAAGTACAAAAAATTTTTTACTCAATAAATAAATGAAAAAATTTTGGAAGAAAAAGTATTTGAGAGTGAAATAGGTACTGGTTTAATCAGGTCAACATGTTTCATTTCAGTGTACAATAGTATGAACAAAAGCAAAGTAATGGAAGCTGGGGGCTTTTCCTAGCATCCTTGCCAGACAGCGGGCACAAGGAATTGCTATCATTACCACACTGTTTTCTGACAGTTGCTTCTCATTATGGCATGGAAACTTGGGCTCAGTTCTCTCTTTATCCTGAGCCAGCATGTTACAAGGAAAAGAAAGGTGATCTGAGCTTAAAGGTTACACTGAAGAGCACATTGCTCTCAGTCTATTCTGCAATCTCTTCATTGATGTGTTAGTACTGAATCCAGGAAAATTACTTAAATACTAGATTCGGCCCTCCTCCTGCTTGAAAGCAACTCTCCTGAAGGCGATCAGTGTGAATTCATAGATGGTTCAGTGACAGTTCATTGAGAACTGGAAGTGATCTTCAGTGGCCTAAAGAAGGGTACCCTAGCTACTGAGCTGGTCTGAAGAAAGAAGACATCACTTTTGCCATGCTGCTATGCTGTACTGAAATGTTTCACTTAAATCTGTTCAGTGAACTTGGTATAAATATATAGCTTGTTTCTGGATGGCCGAAACTGACCTAAGTCCAATATATTGTCAAAACCAGAAACTAGCCTACCTTTGTCACCCTGTTCTGCTAATGAAGTTATTACAGTGTTGGGAAATGAAAGTTGTGATCAACCAACTCTAATTGCTGGTTTTGAAATATTTTTATTCTGTTATTCAGAATTAAAAAGTCCATTCCGAGAGTACAGTTTTCCTAAGCTCAGTATCTGTGAGCTATTTTGAAAATATTTTTATAGTTTTATCTGCTATAATTTCTCTTCCTGTCTTTGATCTGTGCTTCGCATACAGTTTCTTGTCATTGTCTCGTGTTGATGACGCTACACCCGGTCAGTGTGTACTGCTGATTGGTTTATGTTGCTCTTTTTAAAGATGCCTCACAGTACAATGAATATTTTGATGTTTTACTGGAACCAAGTGTCATTCTTTAGGGCAAAAAACACAACTACATTGTCCAATTTGATTTCTTTTCACAGCTAAATACCATATTCTATGTAGCCCTATAAAACACGGACATGATCAGACACAGAGCTAGTTCTCTGGGTATGTGATTCCATGTCTCCATTTCTGCCTCGGTGTTTTGTTGATGACTAATCCTGATGCAAGTACAATAGACCTGAGCCAATAATCTTTTTTTACATTGGTGATCCTTAGTCACAAAAATAGTCCCTTTCAATTAGTCACTTTGAGAATGGAAGAGAAACATCACTTATTCAATACAGGGTGGCAGATAATGTGAAGTTCTGGATGTGGGATACTCATTTTCAATTACAATTTGCAGTGCATATCAGGCCAAGTTACCCCAACCAGCACAAAGTGCAAATTTTGTTTTGCTGCACTGCCGGCAATAACTGTACCATGGTGTCATGGTTTAGGCCGAATCGGCTACTGGGCACATGGGGGACCCCAGATGGGACCTCAAACCAGGACACATGGCAGTAGTAAAAAGGTGACATTTCAGAGAAAGAGCAATTGGCATATCTGCTCTTACGTGCCTGCACACATCTTGGGAAAGGCAGCAATAGCTGTAGTTAGGGCTTAATAGATGCCGGCCGACAGAAGTGGCTATGGAAATGCACTGAAGTAATGCATCTTCTAGTGCTCTGTTCACACATGGTCCCAGGTTAGTACTTTTAAATCTCAGCTCTAGTAGCACCCTTCAGACTTGATAACAGAAGGAAAGTTGTTGCAGTTTTATGTGTTTTCATTTCTGTCTAGCTGCCTTTCTGCAATTACTGACAGTGGGCAATAGTTCAAAACCAGCAATGATTAAAACAAACCAGGGTGATGGTGGACAATAAACAAGTTTCAATGTACTGTACAGGACAAAAATTGCTGTCTCAACTGGTGTAGCCAAAGCTTCTAAGGAGCTAAGAAAGTCTTAGTCGCTCATGTATGGATCTGGTGCCACTGTTTTGGAATATTTCTTGGCTTCAGGTTAGCAGAAAAAAAACAATTTTTTTCTGAATGCAAGCCACCTAAAGAAAGCAATAAAAATTATTAGAAGCTGCAGGAATTGATACATGAAGAAAAACTATATGGATATGCAGGACTTCAGCTTATAAATATTGGAATTCTTTAGACATCAAAGAAAGAGAAAAATGTGGATTAATACCATGGTGCTATAACAATGAGTGAAAGGATGACACTCTCTCACACAACACCTTTTTCTCTAAATTGGAGAGATATGGATTTGATAGATGGACCACTCAGTGGATAAGGAATTGGCTAGATGGTCGCACTCAAACACTTGCGGTTAAGGGCTCGGTGTCCAAGTGGTGAGCAGTGACCTGGTATTCCTCAGGGTCGGTAACGGGACTGGTACAATTTGACATCTTTATTGGTGACATGGATGTTGGGATGGAGAGCACCCTCAGCAAGTTTGCTGACGACACCAAGCTATGTGGAGTGGTCTACATGCTGGAGGGGAAGGATGCCATCCAGAGGCACCTGGACAGGCCTGAGAGGTGTGGCTGTGCAAACCTCATGAAGTTCAACAAGGCCAAGTGCAAGGTCCTGCATGTGGGTTGGGGCAATCCCATGCACAAATACAGGCTGGGCGGAGGATGGATTGAGAGCAGCCCTGAGGAGAAGGATGTGGGGGTGTTGGTTGATGGGAAACTCAACATGAGCCAGCAATGTGCACTCGCAGCCCAGAAAGTCAACAACACCCTGGGCTGCATGAAAACCAATGTGGGCAGCAGGTCAAGGGCAGTGATTCTGCCCCTCCTCTCCACTCTCATGAGGCTCCGCCTGGAATATTGCATCCAGCTCTGGAGCCCCGAACATAACAAGGACATGACCCTGTTGGAGCAAGTCCAGAGGAGGGCCATAGATGATCTGAGGGCTGGAGCACCCCTCCTATGAAGTCAGGCTGAGTGACTTGTGGTTGTTCAGCTTGGAGAAGAGAAGGTTCCGGGGACACTTTATAGCAGCCTTCCAGTACTTAAAGGGGGCCTACAGGAAAGGTGTAGAGGGACTCTTTATCAGGGATTGTAATGGTAGGATGAGGGGTAACAGTTTTAAACTGAAAGAGGGTAGATTTAGATTAGATATTAGGAAGAAATTCTTTACTGTGAGGGTGGTGAGGCACCGGAACAGGTTTCCCAGAGAAGCTGTGGATGCCCCATGCCTGGAGGTGTTCAAGGCCAGGCTGACTGGGGCTTTGAGCAACCTGGTCTAGTGGGAGGTGTTCCTGCCTATGGAAGGGGGGGGTGGAACTATATGATCTTTAAGATCCCTTCCAACTCTAACCATTCTATGATTCTATGATGAAATTTAAAAAACTATGTGTCTGATTGAAACTAAGGAAATATTCCCTGATGTTCTAATATTTCAGTTTGCAGAAAAATCTCTTGAATGTCACTTAGGACTTCCAAAACTAGAAGAGATAAACTCTGGAAAACATTAGCAGAGGACCAATTATGCTGCTGAGGAGATCTGAACAAGTGAACAGCCCTTTCTCTATCCTTAATTCTATTATAATATTTACAAATAAAATTGATTATTTAGATTCTCAAAGGTGGAGTTTTCACCTTTAACAAGCCAGTATGATCTTTAAAGAATCTGTTATTATTAAATAAACTCTTTAGCAGGGAACATAGCAACAAATATGTTTTAAAAAAGGTTTAAATATTTGTCTGAAGACTGTTTATGTTACCCAGAAAATCAAGAAGGGAGCACGTTTGAAGCCTATGCCTGTGAAAGGAGCAGAATGTATTTTTAGTAATGCTTCGTACTATAGCATCTAGTCAAAACTCAAGAACCTTAAACATCATTATACAGGATCCTAGAACATGACACGATCTCCATCAAAAAGCTAACTCCAGAAAGTAATAAGTACAATATCTGGGTTGAGGGGGTAGTTTTATTAGTCATTTAAACTTTTTTTTACTGACAGCAAGAAAATGAAGGAATATAATATGTTTATAAAATTACAACTTCATGCAAGAGCAAAACCCAGAAGTTCCAGTGTCATGTCAAACACATGAGAGAAGACTGTGTGTTATTGTCACAGTTACTGCATTTATTCCTCAAAATAATACTGTTATTTCTAATAAATAAATAAATAAATAAACAAATCACCATAAATTAAACTTACGGAAGGCTACAAATTCTCCATGATATGGTCTGGTGTGTCTTGAAAAGCATATCACTGTAGAAAGCATAGCATAAAATTGATACTGTTACATTGAAGAACTTCTTAGTTTATGTTTTGTTCTGTACACTAGCCACTTAATTAACAAAACCTAACTACTGCCAGCAACTGTTATCCTCTCTGATACTTCTTGTTTTATATTCCTTGATATTTTAGTTATTTTGTTTTTAAAAGCAAATGGATTTTAATTTTAAGTTTAATTAAATTTCTTTGTGGCTCCAAGAGATCAGAAAGGTGAAAAAAAAATCCTAAATTTTTTAGAATGGTTGTAGAAGGTAGTGTTTACACATCTTTTATGTTAGATTTTCATAAAATTTCTCTGTTGATTGATGGTATAAAGATAATTTCCATTAAGACTGTAGGCTATTAGCAGCAGTTTGTTTTCATACTACAAAGGAATTTATTTGAACTTCATGCAGCTTATAACAAAACCACAATTCTCATTTTGGTCTTCTTTTCGAAGAAGTTAGCTCTGTAATTACTAGAGACTGTCATTGCTGTAACATTTGATACTGAAGAGATTTGCAAGGGTTTCCTCCTCCCACAGGCTTTGGCTACATTTGTCAACCCAATAAAGACTGCAGGGTGAAACCTGAGGAGTGCTGATCCCATGTATCTCCTGCTGACATCAGTAGGAGCTTAGCACCTATCAGCATCAAAGAGTTTTGTTACCGCAGCTGTTTCTCAATAATGCAAAACAATTAAAAATAATAGCAAATGGAGCAAACCCCAAATGATCCAATATATTCTGGGAAAGGTTTTGAGGATACTCTAAAAATTTAGAATCATCTTAATTTTACAATTCAACATTTCAGTTGGGACCAGACTGCATCAACAAAACATCATACAGAATGAAATTCAGATCCAAAGCTGACGTAAATTGTATTATGATGAGAGTTTGAAAAGACTGACTGTGATCTACATAAAAATTAATACGACGTAAACCTAAAGTAACAATGTGATAGAAATCAGCATTGTCTCTGCTGTCAGAAAGTATTTTCACATTTAAATGATGTGCATCTATGGTGAACATTTAGCCTTTTACTTTCTGCCCTGTCTATTTTGCTGTTTGGCACAAGAATGATTTTTTTACCTGTGTCTTTACACAACGGAGATTCTGAGCCATAACTGAAGCTCCAGAAAACATATAAAGGATAATAATAAATAGCATTGCTTGCACTATTGGGATTTCAGTCCCTACAAATGTGTTTCCAAGTATTCCAGTCTTAAGTGTAAATTTGTCAAATCTTAGTTCTTTCTGCCACACTACTTGTCCTTAGCAAGAGGTTCATTTCTGTGGTCTGGTGTGTTTATTACCTTTGCCTGAGTGGTCTGGATTTACCTGGGATGAAGCTGATTGAATGTCACCCACCTTTTTTAAAGCTGACAGAAAGGCTTGGCATATTTGCACTTGCTTGTGCCTGAAGTCACTGTAGCTAGGACTTTGTTCTAGTCTTATAGTATGCTTTGATATCTTTTCAGTGGGGCCTGTGCAGAAGTCCTAAATTTATTTGCCCTCTCAGAAAAGACTCCAGAAGCCCTGCAGATAAGAAATCATAACAGAGACATTTTCTAGTCATGATAAAGCCATAGCTAAGCCTGATTAAAACTGGAATTGCTGTTGCCATACCACATTGAAACCAAAGTATGAAAATGAATCACAGGAAATCCAAGAACAAAGATCAGACCTCTAAACTATGAAGGAATAAATAGGATTTTGCCACAGGGCATAAGCATCATCCTGTACTTTCCTTTGAAAGCTGCTGCAGAGATTTAAAAAAGCACAGACTCCAGGACTAACAATAACTCAGTAGTTGAAAATGCTTTTCCAATGTGCAGTATCCAATGTATAAAATCAGCCAAGATCTCTCTGAAGTGGACTGTGTCTCATCTTTACTACCAGCTAGCCTTTCAGCCTTTAAAATGTTCAGAATGCATTGCTATGGAGAAAATCACTGAAGCATGAGCCGTCATATGAGCTTTTAAAGTTTTGTTCATTATTTCCCAGTCTTGGGCACTGTTTTTCCTTTTCAGAAAGGCAACCTATCTTCTCTATCACTATCTTGTAATAGTCAGCCTTCCACGCCCTTTTCTTCCTTATTTCCCTCTTTCCTCCCACTTTCTTTTCTGTCTGCTGAGACATCTTCAAACACTAGACTATGCGTTCAGATAACAACGGTGCCAAAAGTTGCAGAGAAGTACACTGGCTTGCAGACGAGCAGCTTCATAGTGAAATAACAAGTGTTACTGCAGTGTTCACCTAACTGGACATTCATAACTGCCAACTTTTTAGCACAGACTACTGTTTTGTTCATGTACCTTGCAAACATAAAAAATTGAATTCGGAGATAATTTGTTGCGTTTTGTGAATTCTAATCATATTGTGGAATTGCAATGACACCCAGCTAATTTTCATAAAGTGTCCATCATACACCACACAATCCTTCCCAGAGGGACCAGTGATACAAAAGAACATGAGCTATATCCCAATTTATAGTGAACATATAGTTCTGAGAAAGTTCCTCTATGCCTGCAAGAAATTACTCATCGTGAATGAAAATGCACAATTCATTTCCATGCAGCTACTCTGTACCATCAACTGTCTAGGGATACATGGCTGAGTAAAGCCTACCCATGTAGATAAGTCATTGATAGCATCACTTTCCTGAGAAGTTTGTGTAGGTATCTGCAATATTGGCCTATGTGAAAAATATTCTTTTGTGTCAGGCCAAGAATTCAGGTAACTGGGATTATTTTTTTTTAGGTCTTGCTAATTTTTAGTGTATAAGCCATTTCTTCATTGTTTCAGAGTATTGGTGGAATACTCTAAAACCAAGTGTTATTATGACACCTGGATCTGTTTTCATGTCTGTAAACAAGAGACACACCAAAGATGTGTGCCTCCTTACACTATGTATCAGCGGAAACAGATTTTGCTCTAAAGTCCCGAGAAGGACTAATCACTAATTTTCTGGTTCATTAATCAAATACATTTTCATTGTTGAAAGCCTTTTCCCGCAGTCATTACCTGTTTTAATAAGATATATAGTGACTATCCTGAAATTTCCCCAGTCTAAGACAACCTCGCACAGTTTAGGAAAACTTTTCAGGTCAGTGAGATTCCAACAAGACTCAGAGTCTTTCCATAATGGTAAGTAGAATTCACCCCAAAATAATACTGGCATGAATATTTAAAAGTGTCTGTGATACCCTCAATTTTAAGGTGAACAGTGAGATTATTAACCATCAAATCTAGAGGGCGGAGACGTGATTTGAAATTAATGTATGCAATATACAGTGCTATACAGAGTGCAGCTTTTTGCACTATTTTTGAAATAATATTTTTCAGCATGTTTTCAAATCAGAGAAAAGTCTTTATATTCCATCTAAATTTCATTGCCTCAGAGATGGACACATAATAAAGGATGATGTTGAACCATAAGGAATGATATCAATTAAATTTTAACCAATGACTTACACTCATCAGAGAAAAAAAAGCACAGCAACCAACGGGATTGTGTAGATGTGTTGTATCATTCTAATAGAAATTTTTGTCAGCTCTGAATCTGGCCAAAACCTGAAGGCAACCTAAAGGAAAGCAGTTCAGGTAGTTATATCAGAAAGATCCTAAGCATATGTTAATTTAAACTGGCTGTAATGATATTTAGCGTAGTTACATAGCAGCTGCACAGATTAGACCTAAATAATTTTTGAATTTTTAGTTCACAAAAATAGAGCAGTTTTGAAATCTCGTACCAAAATTTGTGAGATCATTGTTCATATAAAGTAACTGGACATACACAAGAGAATTTAACATCCCAGGCTCTTCTATCCTACAGATGACATGAGCCAAGGTCTCCTTTTTCTGTTCTTGATGGGCTGTTCAGGTAAATGATAAAGCTCTAATGAATTAGAGTAAAGACTAATAGCTAACAGATGTACAGACGCTATCCACTCTATTAATTAATGCTGCTGTACATTATGTGGAACTAATGCAAATTACTGTATGTGGAATGTTTACAGATTGGAATTGTGCTTAGCAACTCAGTGAACACCTCAGTGGAAGTATTTCCAATATATTAGGAAAAGTGCTGTGAAGGAACTCACAGGGTACAATCACTGTGGCATTTATTCATGATCTTCAGGTTCTAATTAGCTCTCCTTGCTTGTGAAATTTTTGTTCAGTTTGAGTCAGTTAAGGTTGCATTTTACCACTGCTTTTAAAAAGGTAAGATAATATTGAATTTTCCTATGGTTAAAAAATTACAAAACCAGAAAATTAGTATTGCTGATGAAATGGTCTTCTGTGTCAAGAGACTAATTAAGTATATCTAAAAAAAGATATATAAACTGTGGCACTCTTAAAACTCATACTCTGGTGCCAACATGTCATTCATTATATGTCACGTTTCTCAGGCTACTAGAAAATATTTTTTCATTCACTACTCAAAAAGGATGCTTTGTCCAAATATTACAGGGAATTGTTTCTTTCGATATTCAAATGAGTTCAGACCCAAACTAACATAAAAGGAACTCAGTGGTGAATTGCAAATTACAGCTGAAACGAGCCTTGTATGATTGATAGTTAAGTCAACAACCAGTTGTCTCTCACAAAAATACTATGCATACTGGAGTAGAAATATTTTCAATTTTTTTTTTTTCATAATACAAAAATATTTTTTAACAAATTAATTGTTGAATTTGGCCAGTGTTTAACAACTGCCTGTATCCAGCTTAAATACTTGAGCTGATTCTTAGGACGAAGAAAAAGAGAAATATTACTAGTTAAAAGAGGAACAGTGAGCACAGAAGTTAGCTATGATATGTACAAGATAGCGAGAAGTGATAGAATCAATAGCAGAAATCAATACAAATTTGATGTAAACTGGTACACACATTGTATCACTAGAGCAGGTGTCATGATACGTAAACCCTGTGTGTAAGCAGTGCCATTTATAATGCCTTTGGTAAAAAGTTTTCCACATTTAATAACCAAAGCCAGCAAGCTAAGCAGGGTTATTATTTTCTTCCTGATTAAAATATATTTCCTGATTTCTGATCAAAAATATATGCCTATTGAAAGACTCTGCTTACCTGCTATTTAAGGGAGTTAAAGTCTGGTTTTATGTGCTTTTAAGTGTGAACTTAATTTATTTCATTCTTAGCATAAGCAGAGATATAACTGCCCAGTATTTGTGAGCAACTTGTAATCAGTAAAAAAAAATGCTTTCCTATTTTGCAATAAGGTCTTTATTCCATTTTATATATCAGTTATGGAATTGTTTGATCATTAAAGTTACCCCCTAGTCATTTGTATTAAATACAGTATTTTAATAATGATATTTTTTGGTCTTGAAAGAGCTAGTTTATTGGAGACTTCTAGTCTGAATTCAGGTTTTCACAGTAATATTGGGGTACTATGAACTGAAAAAAAAGCAAACAAAACCCTTAGTACTAGTCTGCTACAAGGTCATACCTGCTGCAATGTTTATAACTCCACCTGATCTGTGGTAAGCAGTGTGTTAAATTTTTATTTAGCGTAGTCAGGAACTCCTGAAGCCTTTGCCAGAATTGTAGAAGGGAAAAACCACTTGAGGTTTGGGCTGACTACAATCAAGTCATTAGCTTAACTGAATAGCAGAAGTTCTGGGATGAGATTATTTATGAACCTAATTGACAGCCTGCACTGGTTTACCGTAGGAAAGGGAAAGAGATAATCTAACAGGGGAGAAAGCCACCCTTAAAATGGAACTATTAGAGCAATGAAATTACTTGGTTTGCATATTTTCAATCTTCTTGAATTTATGGTTGCCTTGCTGGGAGAAATTTAACCACTGTCTGCTGAGGAAATGTTATTTTGTTTCTAAAGTTCTGTTGCGTCAGCTTCCAAGATTTCCTCGTAGTACATTGTTTAACATCTCTACAATTTTTTTTAAACATGATAAACTGCCTTTCACACCTGACATAACAATTGGCCTGATGCAAATTCTGTTTCCTCCTCAAATGTCTGTCAGTATGTTCATTGTAAGAGATTTCGAAATGTCTGTCATTACGGTCAGTTCAGGCTCCTAGACGGGTTTTAACTTTGCTCTACCAAAGCTTCCTGTGCTCTGGTTTCTTGTCCATTAAATGAAACTACTGACACATTATTTCCCATCAGGGCAGTTCTGAAAAAAAGTGAACATATACTGTAGGAGTACTCAAAATAAAAAGATTTTTGCGTTAGCTGGGTAAGTCTTCTATTTATCTGGGATATTTATTAGCATTTATAATAACAAACTACTCTTTAAGTGCTTTAAGAGTCTTGGATGAAAACATTATTATTAATAGGTCTTGTCTGCAGTTTTTCTGCTGTTGTTCTTATACAGCTATTTTCACTGACTTAGATATGGTATAAATCCTTGCATACTTAACACCCGTTGTCATCTGATTTCCTTGATTGTAAAGGTCATCATCAGCATAAACTAAACCATAAGTACTAAGATTTAAAGCTGAGTGAGTAGAATCAGTTGATAGTTAAAGAGCTTAAAATAGCCTACTGTTGCTTCTGATAGCGATGTAACTAGCACACGCACAATTTCCTCTGCTCTACTCTGCAGTGAACCCAAGCTAATCCCTTTTTTGACGCAATCATTTGATCAAAAAATGAGCAGCTAAAATGAAAGTAATTTTTCAAAAGAGGGCATTATAACTGTGTGATAAATCAGCGTTTGAGCTTTGGTCAACTATTTTAAAATATTTCGGTCAGATTGCTTCTCAAAACTGCTGGATTTAACAAACAATAAAACTGACTTTTTCATTAGACATGTCTTTTAGTGTCCATTTACTAAAGGGGTTAATGTTTACCTATATTAGAAAAGAAATTGCTTTCCTGTCAGTTTCACATTCCCCTCCATAGTCTTTCCCTTTGTCCCAAAGAAAGTGTGGAGCTGAAGGACTGGGTTTTTTTTATTCAAACCCATGACTTTCACATATTTGAGCAATTGTTTGTGCATTGCAGAGCATTGCAGAACTCTCCCAGAACTTGTTTGGAGTTATAGAGCCATTCACACAGCTTTTTGAGCAGTGACTGCACTCAGGGAAATAGGGGTCTCCTCCTTTTACAGAAAAGTTAGTGTTCGGTTCTCTGTGGGTTTGAGATATTCCATGCTGCTCCCTGCTCATTTTCTCCAGCATTCCTCCACTATGTTCATTAATGGCAGTGGGATAGGTATGGCTATAGAAGGACGTAGATGTTGGCAGCACAGAAGGGAACAATATAAATTGCAGCAATTTAATTTCTAGCGATCACAGAACCTGCTGAAGAAACTGGTCATCTCCTCTATGACTACACCTGTAGGTTCTCATGAGCTCTCTCCCTCCCCAGATTTAATGGAAGTGAGGGATTCCTTTTCCCATCCATCCCGATGGATGTAAAGAAGGCACCTCTTAGGAGCATTCTGGCTCATATGAGCAAACAGGAGGCATGAAGATGGATTTGCATGCATATCTCCCACTAACTCATTCATTTTGAAAAATTTTATCTGCTGCTCCTTGCCAAAACACCTTACTGCACTGAGATTGAATTATCTATTTAGTCAAAATTCTTTGGCCAAAATTTTCACAGATTGTTAAAGAGAGCTGACACACATCAGTACTTTCTACAGTTAGTTAATTTAGCAGCTGCTGTAGGGAAACTGTACAGCCAGAAGCAGTACAGGCGTTGATAAGACATTTTTTCCAGCTCATACTGCAGAGGATTTTGAGCACTCCTCTGTCACCTCTCGGTTTGCTCTTTCTATTAAAGAACTTTGATATGTTCCATTTGATACAAAGCTGGTTGTAGGGAACAACCAATAAAACACATTCAAGACTGAGAGGGTGAGTAGCATGGAAGTTAAAGTAGGTTGATAAGTAGTGAGGGGTGAACAGAAGTGGGAGTGATAGTTACGGAACCAGAACTCTAAGTCTGATACAGTGGAAAATGGTAAGCCAGAAATGAGTCCAAAGAGCGTCTGATCCTTTACATCAGAGCTCCAGGCTAGGAAGATGATAGCAGTTGTGTTTTGAGTTGGCATTAAGAAGGAATAATTTCTGTCAAGGAGACTAGAACTGAATTGATTGTTGTCAAGATGGAAGATTATAATGAAGTTGATATGTTGCAATTCCATTAGTCAATAAGACGAAATTCACATTGTGTTAATAAGTTTGGGGACAATGAGATTGGTTTTGCTTTCTCCCTTTTAAAATTTATTTTATACAACGTAACTGCTCTCTTCTTTACTGGCTGTGTGTATCTTCCACAGGTTTTACACTTTTATTATTTCCTTTCTTGTAGTTGCTTTTGATATACAGTAGAAGTATTCAGTCACAATGTAGTAAATCTATTTTCTTATGTGTTTGGAAACACTGCACATTATTTATTTTCCAAACTATATATTAGGTTATGACAATGAGGACTTGATACTGTGATTGCTGCTTTTCCGGCTCCATTAACCTGCAAAAAGCTCAGTTTCTAACAAAATGTAAATCCATTCCAAACCCGATGTAATTGTTAATATTAATTAGTTTTCGTAAAGCTCTTAAATAAGATATGATATATGATCTTTTGTTAACTATATGCATGATTTCTAGGAAATCATTGGGGGGTTGTTTGTGAGTTTTTTTAAGCATCTCTAGTCAGTTCAGTTCATCTTCACCCGTAGGTGAACATGTATTTTCATAAAATAATATAAATGTTTTATTTTGGCTGTTCAAACCATTTCTGTTTTATATTCCTCTATTTTTCTGTCAAATATTGTTTGGTTTTTATTTTGGTTCATCACTCACACATTTGACTGATGAATGTGCACCCTGACCTATATTTTTAAAGAAGATTCATTCTCCTCCTGACTGTACTGCAGAGAAATATGAACTTTTAGGCTAATACTAACTTGTGTGCTGAAATTGCTATTTATTCAGTGAATATACTGTACAGACTTATTATTTCAGATCTTTTGAGCAAATGGTGGCTCATACAATTTCCTGCTCTTTCATGTGTAGAATTCCAATGCGAAGCTCATGAGACACTCTATATTTCTTGTGTGGGAATTTCAAAGGAGAACTTTTATGCTAATACTTTTATTATCACTATTATCTGTGTGACAATACAACATACACATGTTATTAATAACTATCCTTTGCTCTCTTAGAAATGTGATGCAAGTTTCAGTGGCATCAGCATCAAAGGCTGCATGTACAGCAACATATATTAATAAACTCCAAGAGCAGAATTTTATTCATTACTTTTTTTGTGTGTTTTTTGTCAAAGGTAAATTAAAATGGAAAGCGAAGTAATGTTAGAATAACTTCTTTGTGGTCTTATATCCACACTCTCCTTTAAGGAAAATTCACTTCCCCTGAGCTTACATAAAGGAGACAGGATCCAGGCTGCTTCTCCCTTAAATTAATAAGATTCACTTTGTTGAAATCAACACCGATTTTTTTTTTTTCTTTTAAAAGGGAAGTAAAGCCAGTTGGTTAGTATGAGACAAGTTAGATTTTCAAATGCCAATCATGTGACGCTTTCTTTCCTTCCCCATATGCAATTTCTACCACAGGGAATAAATGACTGACACACCATCCCCCCCCCAACAACGCGTCACCCAAGACGATTATTTTTCAAACATTAGTGGCATCCCTCCAACTGGCCATAAGGTTGCAGACACATTTTTCAATAATTACTTTGCCCATTGCAGGAAGCTGAAGTAACACCATTTAATGTGTGCTCATGATAAATTTCCTGTATAATAAAATGGAAGCTAATGAAGCACAGCACAATTGTGGTGAATTAGACAGCAGTAGAACAAGGCAGGAGAATACCCACTTATTGACATTACCAAACATATCTTAAATGCATTGACTTTTAAATCAACTCATATTCAATTATTAAAAAGGGGCCAGGGGAGCATACTGTTTGCTTCGTAAGGAAAAAGATTCTAACAGTTCATTAGTTATTAATTAATTGACGGTCTCATTGCTTAATGTCTTTACATTTAATAAATGCTTCTGTACCCAGTGACTTACTTCTGTCCATTTTATTTTTCATCAACATTTAAGACATGACATTTTATTTCTTCATTCCACACGTGTGAGGGGGGTTAAATGGTCGTGATTTAGCAATTTGTATTAAGATATTTCCAATATCAATTAAGATATTTATAACATAAGTTGGTTTTGGAGTTAGTAATTTCTTTTTTTTAAATCCAGTTAGACATAAGAGTAAAATACCTGTTTTTTTTTTTTTATATAGATGAAATATAGGTGGTAACTGTGTCTTAATCAAACCACAGGTTTCCTCAGTAGAAACTTGTGTGTGGGGGGGGGGTGTACCCCACAAGGAAAACAAGGGGCTGTGACATAAGTGCCCAGAATAGAAGGAGTTTCACAAGAATGATTAAGAGACAAACCTGTTCATTCTTCCATAAATTATTGCTTTCCTGTAATTTTTACTCACTGCAGTTTGAAGTACATATTTTTGCTGCAGTTGTATACCCCATACTTCCAACTTAAAAGCAAGATGCTATTGTTCTTACAGTATCTTGAAACAAGGAAGGCTGAAAAGCATATATATTCTGGAACGTAATGCCTTGCTTACATACATTAATTTAATTACCAGAACACCTATTGATTTTTATTAAGACAGATATTTGGGGAGGTGCAAGAAAGACTATAGCTACTCCTATACACGTGACGCAATAAATGTCCTCAAGGCAACATGACACAGCAGCAACTATGAGTGTTGTATCCACACTGCAGATACTCTTCTTATTTTTTGCTACTAATAGATTTTTTTTAAGATCTACTAATAGTATGAACAGCTATGAACAGAAGTAGAATTGTCCTGCATCAGGGCCTGTGTCTGTTAATTCTTATAGGCTGAGGTCAGTCCTGGTGCCAGTATCTAGGTGACTGGGAGGGATGAATGGAAGGAACAGGTTCAGGCTGGAGCTACCAGTGATTCGATACATAGCATAAAATAGTATTTTTCTTAAAAAAAATACAAACCTCAAAAAACTCATTATGGTGATGATTACTCGTGTTCTCTCACAAAATTTGAGATGTGCTGTCTGAATCATTACCACCTTTCAGCACATAACTATAATTTGCCTTAGGTATACAAAAATAAAGATATTTCAGATCAATAGCTTCTCTCAAAAAGGTTTTCATCATTACATTTCACTCTTGCTTATCTTACCAAACTTGTATATGGGGTGGCCAAAGGAAATCTAGAGAATCTGAGAAGATAGACAGAGCAATAATGAGTTTCTAGGGTTGGAAACTTCACGTGATAGCTTCTTAACCAAAGTCACAGGGACTATTTCAGCAGCTGGAATAGATCGTCTGACCACAGTCACAGAGTGACCATAGTATTTTGCCGCTGCTGAAAATGGCAGACCTTCCCTCCTGGCCAAGGGGTGCTGCTGCTTCATTCATCTCACCCCTAAGAGAGCTGATTCAGCTAAGTATCTTGGCAGAAAATGAATCTAGCAACAAAAAATAATGGTTGGTATTTCTGCTGGGTTTGTGAGCTGAGCCTGCCTACAAACATCTGAGATGTGTGGAGAAGGTGACAGAAAGAAATGTTTCCGGGACCTGTGGAAGAAAACTAGCACATGTTCAGCTGAATCTAAGGCCCCAAAATATAAAATAAGGTCAAGAAACCATTGCATTTTTTAGCATTGTGCATATAATTTAAAAAAAAAAAAAAAAAGGAAACCTGCCTAAATGAAATTAAAATGCACCTGGAATAGATGTTTTTAACAGGAAAAGGAGGGGGAAAAGGAATTAAAGAGTGTCAAAATGTTAGCAAATAGGCTAAGGAACATTATTTCCATACAATTTCTCTCTACTCATTTGTGAGAAAAAAGCTTCTCTAGAAGTCAGTTCCAAACAAGAACCTAATTTTAGATATTTTGTTTCACCTCAGGAGGAAACTCATCTCTTCATGTACTATAAAGGCTGAGAAGACTAAGAGACTAACCTTAGGCTAATGTTAGCCTTTGTGATTGCCTTCCAGTGACAATGTGCAACAACGGGCAAATCAAATTCTAATGAATTAAAATGCTAAGAATGAATCTAATTCGGTGCAAAATTCAGCTTTGGTAGTTTTAAGGAGATTCTAGATTTCAGAAAACGATTCAGAAACCTAAGAATATTGTAGAAAAGACTTGTACACAGTAGCAGAAACTTGTATTTGTTGGCATTGACTTCCCTCCCTCCAAACACACACGTGCGCGCACACACACATTTCCCTGGAGGCCAACTTGGAAATGTTTATAACAAGGCAAAAAGTTATCAGCAACTCGAAAACAGAAGGGGTCATTTGTCCAGTAGACACTAAAATGTCTGAAATTACATCTATTTGTTCTAGAGCTGGATTTGACCTAAAATGTCCTAATTCTAGAAGGATTTTTTTTTTCATTTTATAGTAAATTTCCTAAAATTTTACTGTTCTTCTTACATGAGGTTACGTGGATCACTAATATAACTCCTGTGTCTTTTTTTAAATATACTGAGATTTTACTTACATTACTAGAGTGCAGGTCTTTGTGCTGTGGTATTATGTCTCCAGACAATCCACTGATTATGTTTGTATAACAGTTCAGCATGATACAGTTTTGTCAAAAATGAAGTAGCATGTGTACAAACTATTACCCCAAATTCCCAAAAAGAAAATCAGAAATGACATATCAGCTCTCTCTGTACATTTTGAAAATGTGAGAGGTTTCATGACAGAATTCAGATCTGGGTGACTTTTTAACATTTTTCCTCAAAAAGTGAGTATGAAGATCTACCTAGCTCAAAATAAATATCATGCTCTATTATCTGTAATCTGTATACACTTCAGAGTTCCTAGCATCAGTATTGCTTAGATTACTAAATCTGATTTTAGGGGGGGAATATTTAGAAATCTCTACTGTGCAAATGTATGCTTGAACTATGATGAAATAAACAACTTCAACACGTTTAAAATCAGTATATTAATCCTTAATTCTAAAGATAGAAGTCTAGAATAAAACATTTAAAATACATTTTCCACAAAAGTTTCAGGATGATTTTATATGCTGGTATATTACAAACAAATATTTTTCAGGGGAGTTTGGCAGAAGAAAATCCATTAGTATTTCTGACAATACAGAAATGAGAATAAGAAAACAGAAAGCAAAATGTTAAATGTAACTTTGAAAGTAAAGCTGAAGTCTTTTTCCTCTTCCATTATGGTTTCTAAAGAAATAAAAATGGCAGTAACGTGTTCTGCCATGGTTCAGGAATCTGTAGCTTATACCGTGTCAACTCAGATTTAGCTTTCCCTATGTTTTGTAACAGCCTGCTCACAAAGAAGAGATAATATCTTTTTTGCTTTCTCAAAAGAAGAAAAAATTTCAGTCAGCTGGGATTGATCTGCTTTACATGCTTTATAGCACATCTACTGTACTTCATGTCATGTTCTACATTAAAATTTTAGTAATGATTTTTAAGTACCTGCATTGCTTTATTATTACTGTATGACCAAGTTCTAAAGCAATAGCTTGAGTCTGCAAACACATACACATATACACATAAGTTTACCCTTGTGAGTAGTACCCTGCCTTTCGATTGGACGCATTGTGTAAGTGAATTTTTGTGTATATATACAAATGTTTGCCAATCAGAGCTTAGAAATGCACTATTAGACTTGAACAAAAATTGAACTTTTTTGCCTTAAAAATACAGCTGTTTCATAGACACTTAAACTTCTCTAACTTTTTCTAGTTTGGCATTTTTGATTGGAAAAAAAGTAATCAAGGATTGATTCAGTAACAGAAATCATCCATGCTTATGTTTACATTAAAAATTATAATCTGAACAGTCAATATATTTGAAATTTCCATTCAGTTTTTATTTAAAAATATATATATGGTATAAGTTATTTTAAAAATCCATCTACTTCTGTTTTAACAGGAACTTTTTCAGCCATAAATAACTTCTCAGTCAAAATATTTTTGATAACATCTGAATACTTGATTCTTTCTTACCAAGGGCCAGATCTTCCTCTTATGTAAACTGACATCCTTCCATTGATGCTGAATTGGCATCATGCCACTCTATCAGGTGAAGATCCAAAAATGCTATATATTCCTGGAAAAAATGTCATTCCCCATATGGTATGATTTTTTTTAAAAAACTTACTTCAATAGTTTTTAAATTTCTTAGAAGTCTAAGATTTTTAAAGAAGCCATAAAATAGGAAGATAAGAGGATAGTAGAGTCTTTCTGAACTTTAATTATAGAACAAGCATCTGCTCGTAATAATTCTTATAGAGGACTTCAAACAGTAACTTGTACACCATAATTTTACGTGTTATGTTTATTTAGTATCTTTGCTTTTCCTTACATTTCCTTTCTTTACAGAATATCTTCTAGAAATACAAAACTACCTGTTTCCTTGACTCAGTATCAGGATAATAATGAATCATTTCATATAGTGATGTGCTGAAGATGGTATCAGAGAATCACAGAATCACAGAACAGTCAGGGTTGGAAGGGACCTCTGGAGATAATCTAGTCCAACCCCCCCGCCAGAGCAGGGTCATCTACAGCAGGTTGCACAGGATGGCATCCAGGCGGGTTTGAATGTCTCCAGAGTGGGAGACTCCACAACCTCTCTGGGCAGCCTGTTCCAGTGCTCTGCCACCCTCAAAGTAAACAATGTCCTCCTCATATTAAGACTACCTGTGTTCTAGTTTGTGCTCATTACCTTTTGTCCTGTCACTGGGCATCACTGAAAAAAACCTGGTCCCATCCCCCTGGCACCCTTCCTTTAAGTATTTATAAGCATTGATAAGATCCCCCTCAGTCTTCTTTTCTCTAGACTAAAAAGACCCAAGTCCCTCAGCCTTTACTCATAAGAAAGATGCTCCTGTCCCCTAATCATCTTAGTAGCCCTTTGCTGGACCCTCTCCAGCAGTTCCCTGTCCTTGAACTGGGGAGCACAGAACTGGACACAATACTCCAGATGCGGCCTCAGGAGGGCAGAGTAGAGGGGGAGGATGACCTCCCTCGACCTGCTGGCCACACTCTTCTTGATGCACCCCAGGATGCCCTTGGCCTTCTCGGCCACCAGGACACATTGCTGGCTCATGGGGATCCTGTTGTCCACCAGGACTCCCAGGTCCCTTTCCACAGAGCTGCTCTCCAGGAGGTCAGCCCCCAACCTGTACTGATGCATGGGGTTATTCCTCCCCAGATGTAGTATCCTACACTTGCCCTTGTTGAATTTCATTAGGTATTGAATATTTAAAATTTAGATGTACAATCTAACTCTAAATAGCATATCTATGCCTGGAATTCCAAAAGTGGCTAGAGATTTTTGAGCTTTTACAAAGGTATAAGTGAAAATAAGTTGTGAAGCTGAAAGTGAGGACTTGAAAGGACTGAGAGAGAAATTCTTCCTACCCATTCCTGTACAGTTCCTTCTTATTTTCACTCAAGGTTTGCGTCAAGAGTTTGTTGCAAATTTTAAATAATATCTTATTTTCACTTGTTAGAAGAATATTAAAATATAAATGTATAAGAAAATTAATTCACACATCACTGTATGTGTAAATGTCATTATTAAAAATTTGCTGCTTTTCAAATTTATGTTCACTTTTGTTTAAATGAAATTCTGTGATGTCATCTTGTCTGCCTTAGGTTAGAGCATTGCCTTGTACAAAATGAACATGTCTAATTGCATAAATATTTATTCGTAGATTATGTTCCATCTAACTCAGTAGAATCACTTATTTTGTAAAGTGTTGTGGTGTCAGACTTGGGTCTCTCCATACTCATAAAAATAGAAATCTGTTTAAAAGATTATCTTACAAGAAGAAAAATACTTTCTAGCCAGACAGAAGCACCAAAGAGTCTGTTTTCTTATTTAGAGTTGGGTTTACAACTTTAATGTTGTTTCTTAATTCAAGACATAATTTTGTGGGAAACCCTGCTAATGGAAAAATCTCTTTCTAATTTCCCTCTGTATCTCTGAGCATGAGCGGTAAGCAGGATCTGACTTCAAATTTCTTTCATTTCTGTTTACAGCCAAGAATGGGAAAGACTGCTCAGATTTGCATTTTCCTTGTTCAAATCAGGGATGAATGCAGAATTTGGGGCTGCAGTATTTTCCAAGGTTTTTATTAAGTCAACATGGATCTTGCAGGTAATATACAAATGTTTCATGAACAGGGGAAAAACATGGAAAGGGGAAAAACATGGGCTAAGTAACCAGGAGACCAGGTTTATAGTTCATCCCAAAGATTCTTGAATACTCAACTAGTCTAAACAGTATCTCCCAGAAGGTGTATTCATAGAAAGGATCATGTAACTTTACCGTTTTACTATCTATTAAGGCATGTTTGCTGTGACCTAGGCAGATTACAACCCAGAGCAGTAGGAATGCAACACTGTGGCATGAGAAGAATGTGGTACATTACCCGTGTCCGATAACCCAGCCTGGCCTCGTGTTGCTGCCTGTTGAACACGTGGCTGGCATATTTACAAAATGAACCTAAATAAGCTACAGCATCTTTGTTTACTATTGCATTTCATACCATTCACCATTTCAGGCCACTGTGAATGAACATATGTATTTGTATAATAAGTGTGCAAAAATTAACAAGTATGATCATGAATGACGAGCAATATTAAAATCCGGTACATTTACTTTTCAATCTGGCAACCTATTTCTGAGCTTTGGATAGCGGATGTTCCAGCAGCGACTTGGGAAACTGTTTCTTCTGGCAGTGAATTTAGCCACATGCTTGTAATCATTTAAAATAAACATTGCATAAATAACATAAGCATTAGCTTATAGTTAAGCACATAGTCAAGCATATTTCCTAAACTAGCATGGATTTAAACACGTTAACTGATTTCCTGAAGTAGGTGCCTACAGTCTAAAAAACAAGTATTTTGATTGCTTTCTGGTTTGACTCCTAGACCTTAATTTGAATTCAAAGATTTAAGTGGGCATGAGTATGTTATCTCTTATTTAGCACAAAATCAGTTTCTTATCATTCCAATTGTCTTCACGTGGCAAGATAACAATGATGCATCTTATTGATGCATTGTCACAGATTTAATTGCTTTAACTGTTGTCTGATGAAAATACTTGCTATCAAACTTACTGCTTAGCTGCATTTTGTTGACTAAAGACTGCAAAAGTTTGTGACAGGAATGATCAGCACTTGCACTGGTAGCCTGTGAACTTCAAGAAGTTCAAAATTTTGGTTTACTTTGGATATTTACCCAATACTGAGAGCAAATGAGGGTTTTTTGAATGAGAAATGGGCCTGTGATTTTGCAAAGTAGAAAGGAGTTTGAATGAAGCTTCAGATAGATAGCAGATTGGGAATGGACAGAAAAGTCAACGGAGGAGCCTTTCTGATGCAAGGCTGAGAGTTCCGCACTGGCTAAAGTCTGTGTAATTCTCTCCGTTATTTCTGGACGAAGTGGCAGACAGGAAGGCATCAGAATGGAAAGATAACTACTTGCAAGTGTACCCCACTGGGAAAACATGGATTCATTTTGTCCCTGGTAATTAATGGCTTATCTTACCTACCTAGTTCTACACTTCAACTTTTTTTGCGGGAAGAAGGTCCAAGCAATGAAATTGTTTTCCTAAACTACAAATGAATATGTGCCTTGTACAATTCTTCCTGTGGACAGGATTCATTCTAGAAACTGAGACTGTGTTGTCAGAAACTAATGCATTTGTAATCTGCAATATCAGCTGTCAAAAAGGTAGTTCCTATCTGCCCACATCCTTCAGTTTATTTGCATAAACCTGGGCTTACTGGTTTCCTGCAAGAAATAAACTGAGTGCAGTTAGTAGTGGCAGGAGGCCACTGAAAACACCAAAAGAAGAGATTGGTCTACTGACATCATAATAATCGTCTTAATTAGCTGAAATTTAAATCAGTTGTGTTTAAATGAAATCTGATTTTTTATCCTCTTAAATGTACATAATCTTCACACTTTCTGAAAACTTCCAGAAGACCTGTCACACAGCATTTCCTTCCAATCCTCTTTATACTCTTTCATTTTACTGTTATATGGGGGGAAGGAAGGACTGTTTGTCCTTGTTACTTACATTGCTTGTTTCATGTGTGATTTCAGTTCCTGGAAAAATAAAGCACTGTGTATCATGGAAAGGAGATAAATGTAGAAATATCATGCAACCTTACCTTTCTGCATGGATGCTGTAGCTTTCTCATTTTACACAGCTTCTAGTATAGTTCCAGACTATTTGAATATAGCTGGCAATTTCAATTAATCAGAGGAAATTACACACTGATTTTGTACAGTGAACAAATGGACCAGAATGACACCAGAAAACACATTTCATTTATACTTTGACTTCCAACTCTCATCTGTTGGGGTGAAAAGCCAGTTAGTGCATCAACTCACCATGCTACCCGTATTTCTTCTCTTATCGTTGTCTTCACACCAATTTAAGTCTAAAAGTTACCTGATAATGTTGTTGAAACATGCTCTCCCTTCATCCAGAAGCTGATTTAACTTTTTGTACAGGCCACTGATTTCATCATGCGGGTGACTATGGTTGCAGAATAAGCTTAGATGATCTTTATCTCACGTCTTTTGGAAAACTTCAGGGTTAGTTGAGCAATCTTGCTACTGACTCAATTTTATATGTTTTATTAACCTCCAGAGCTTGTGTGGAAAGAGAAAAATACTTACAGATTATCTTTTTCCTGGGCTGACTGATTTTAGCAAAGATCCTGTGCCTTATTTGGCTTCTTGTTTGAAGGGTTTTTTTTCTGCAGCTTGTTTATTTTTATGCTATTGCCAACAATCCTAGAAGCATTGTATATAGGTAAAAGCCTGATTTTAATATTACTAAGGACTGTAAAATTCACTATGTGTATGAAGATCTAGAGCTCAACTGATCAGCTTCTAAAGAGTAAAGGCAAAAATTTTTCTAAATGACTGACACCATGTACTGTAGCAACTTGATCTAGTTGAAGATGTCCTTGCTCATTGAAGGGGGGTTGGACTAGGTGACCTTTAAACGTCCCTTCCAACCCAAACTATTCTATGATTCTATATTTATCAGAAAGAGTCCCAGGTGGATTCCAAGTTTTACTGGAGCCCATTTTAGAAGTGAGCTAGGCAGCCAATATTCACTGATGCTCAGGGCCTTTTATACCTGGGTTTATGTTTTGGTTTTCATCTTTTCTGTGTTTGTATTTGGTCAGTTGTCTGGGGCCAACAAAAGGTGTATATTTTGTTTGTTCAAATCCATACTCTAATCAATCATGGGATTCAGAAATACGGAAATTATGAAAGAATATTTTAAAAATATAACATTTATCAGAAAATAATTTTCAAAATATTTGAGGATCTGCTGTAATGATTAAATCAGAAGTAGAAGAAGTTGAGATGTAATGGTACAAAATCCAAACATTGTGCGGCAGTTAGGCTCTACTTAATGCAACCTATGATCTACAAATTTAGAAGAAGAAATGAGATTTCATTTCTAGCATACATGCTAAATTCAATTACATCTAATAAACATGCTGACAGTGTACTTTTCATTTCCTCATTCACAGAGAGACAATGTCTTTAACCAGTTTAATTGCTCAACATGAACAATGATGGGTACCAAACTAAAAAAAACCCAACCATTCAATTCTTCAGGAACATTCAAAACACATGGTGCAGTTGATACTATTTTGTGTGCAGTAGAATAATTTTGAATGTTTTTTTCTTATTTGTTTTTAAGAAAATAATTATCTGAAAAATAAGAAAAATATTATTGTGCATTTTATTAAATAATGCATAACTAGCAAATGCTGTTAAAATTTACAAAAGGATGATCACAATGTATAGCTGGAGTACAAATGGTGATTTGACATTCGAATAGCTACATTTTGTATTTAGATCTGAATTTCTAAACGCCACTGAGGTCAATTTACTAGGTATTTAGTTTTACATACATTATACGAACGTTATTGTTGTTTAAAATAGTAGATGCCTTATCTTAGATTCTGTATGTAGGCCCATTCGCACCTCCTTTAATTATAATAGAAGACATCCATATATTCATGAGGTGAATTTGACATTAGGTAGTAGGATTAGGAAACACCTCTTCCTTAGTGATTTACTTCATCTTCCTGAACAAAAGCAGATTCATCTTTTTATTATTTATAGACAACCCTAAAGACCACGGTCTTGCCATTTTCTTGTTCGCATGGGCTGTGGTGAATCAGATCTAATGGCAATATTATAAATGACACCTTATAGCATCCTTCCAGTACTTAAAGGGGGTCTACAGGAAAGATGGGGAGGGATTCTATCAGGGCATGTAGTGATAGGACAAGAGGTAATGGTTTTAAACTGAAAGAAGGTAGATTTAGATTAGATATTGGTGGGCTCTATCCCACACTACTCATTGAGGTCATGATCTAGAGGTCTAAAAAGTTCATTTTTCCCTTACTCTATTACTCCTATTCTTCTTCCTGAAACCAAACTGAATACTATGTGCTCACAATTTTAAGATTCAAATAGTTGTTCTTTCATGAGAGGTCAATAAACCTTGAGTGAATACTGGACTTTTAATGCCATTTTATAAATTATTTTTTACAGTCTATATTATAATTCCAAACATTCTAAGTATATTTTGCTAGGTGCTTTTAAGATGGTAACATGATTTTTTGTTGTTTTTTCAGAAAATAATAAATTAATTCATCTATGGGAAAAACTCTTCCCCTTTTTCATTAAATAGGATTGACGAGATCTTCAGCTCATATAAATGCTTTTCACTCCAAATAAGTTATTTAGTGCCAGTTGTAGTGTAACTTTATTTAAAAAAAAAATCTAAAAGTTTATCCTAATATTTTCAAAGATTCTGTTTGGTTCAAAAGATGGAAACAAAATGTGCATCGCTCAAGATAACAGCTCTGAGGGACAGATAAGCATGTTGATTACAGACTCTGCTCTTCAACTTACAGCTCTACACCCTTAATGATACAGTTCAAGAGTGATCTGTTGATTTGCCAACAGAAGTGCACTAAAATGCAACAGTTCAATACACAGCCATCTTTACTTAATTTCAAGCTTTTTAATTTAATGTCAGTCAATTACACAGTTATAATCCATGTCTTATTACAAATACAACGTACTATACACATGCATTTTAAATAGCCCATATTCTTAACTTAAACCATTTTCCTTATTAGAAACCATTGCAACTAAGCAATAAATTGTGATTACGGTAGCAGCCACAAAATATTTATTACTTAATGTGATTATTTAATTGTATATTAAAAAAAAAGTCTTATCTTATTTTCTATTAAACCAACATTTCCCAAATTAAATACTTTTCCAGGGTGAAGTATATCTCACCTTCTCATATAAATAATATTTTTTAATGTTACCTATCATAGGATTTGAGTATTTTCCAAAAGCTAATCAGACTCTCAATAGCTCGTCAATCTCATCTACTCTTAACCTCACCTTTTCCACCTTGATCCATGTCCTGTTTGCTCTTTCTTAGCTGCTTTGTCTAGTGACTAGTATTAATGTCAAGTGAGTTTTCAGCTTTGTTCTGAAAGCTGAGAGAATTGTGGTCAATCTAATATCCTCTGACAGGGAATATGGAATCTTTTGTTCTGTTTATTGAATTAGCCTATATTCTGCTCCCATGCGCTTTGTTTTTCAGATTGGTAGATTCATGATTAATACAAAAGACAGCAACTGAGGATGACAGTCTCCTCACAGAGAAAAATACTCTGCAGTATGTGGGAAAATAATTTCTTACTGGACTTTCACATTAAGGATAGAGACCATCTCTTTGGCCTGGCAATTTTAAAGGATACCAATAATCAGAGTTTGCTGTACTTGTATCAAAGTAATATAAATTTCAGTAATTCATTCACGCCATTTTCAATGAAAAAGCAGTGGCCTAATCATAATACAGCAGGATAGGGTACAGCTTTAAAGTCAGTCTCGTGGAAAAAGTCCTTTTTCAAAATTTTGAACTATTCGGTCATTCTATGATGAATTCTATCACTGAATGCCAAGTGATCATTCTATGATTGAATGCCAAGTGATCCAAATGAACTGCTTTGATGGTCTAGTTAGCTTGAGAATCCCTTAGTATAAGGTGATAGGTTGGAAGATGATAGCTTTAGCAAAATTTAACAGAATATTGTCTTCTTACATCATTTTCTGTCTTGATGGAATCTGAATTTGTATAACCCCTCTATCCTAAGAGCTGATACTAGTGAGACACTGAGAAAGGTGAAAGCTGAGAACGTTATACACATTAGAGGTAAATAAACAAACAGCGTGCTGTAACTATTGACATCAGAGATTATGGACTCTCACAGTTATTCCCCAATGAAAATGTTCCTGCCAATATAGGTGTTTATATTAAGGATGTTTATCAAAACAAATTTTGTGAAAGTCCTCAGAGCAGCAGTATTAAAAGGAAAAAAAATTATATATAGCCGTTATACACGTTCCTTAGATTTTCCTTGTATTCATGGCCTAATTAAGGAATGGGGGGGATTATGGTTCTCTTAGAAAATCAAATACAAAATCCTATTGATGTCTTTTGCTATTGAATAGGCACTATGAAGCATTAAGAAATTGATGTCCATGTTACATTTTTAATCTGCTTTATGGAATATTTGTGATGTGTTTGCAACATCACACTATTTGTTTGTAGTAGTCAATTTAAACTATTTGGGGGAACAAATGTGTTATATATGAAATACTTAAAGTTCCAGCTGAATAAACACTCAAGTTTCCCATCAACTTCAATGGTCTACAAATAAACTTTGTGCACAATCTAAATTGAAAAATGTGTATTACATGCATCTGACCTTTTAAATTTAAAATGTTATTCTGCCTTATCTAAATCATATACATTTGGATCATTTTGTATTATGTAATTGCAGATGGAGGGATGAAGAGCTTCATGCATAATATTTCTCCACAATATATATTTATGGGCACTCATACAGCTTTTATTATCAACACTTACTGTACCAATTGCACCAGTTATGAACCCAGAAGCGTTTCAGAATATATGTTCAGTAACACTGTTGTGAATGCCCATTAATGCTTTTGGAGGAGTGGCGAAATATTCTGATTCCTAGACGTTCTAGGGGAGAAATACAGAGTTTAATATCAGAGTATGCATAAATTTTTTTTGAGATAAAATCCAATTATATTCTTAAAACATTATTTTTTTATTAACATGCTTTTATCAACTATAGCTAAAATGTGGTCTTAAGTTGTTAAAAGAAAAACTTAAGCTGCTAAATGAAAGCACATTCACTTGCTGCGAGTACTCATTTAGAAACAAACCAGCATGAATTAAAACCTTAGTGGTAAGAAATGGTTGTCTCACATAGGAAACTGTTAAAAAGAAGTTCTAGTTGATATTACTGGTGATGCTGAAGTCAAAAGAATGATTTTTTTCTTTGTTAAATGAATGTGTTTTCCTTCAAAATAAACTGCATCGTGCCAATGCTTCTGAAAGTAAATGGGCAGATTTTAGAAATATACTCTCAGAAAGAAGAATTATTGTATTCTGGATTATATTAATATAAAGACAATTTCACAACATGAGAAAAAAGTTAATTCACGCTCCTATTAACACTTCACCCATGAAAATCAAATCACAGCATTTGATCTTGCTCTCACTGAATTTAGTATATTAAGTTTAATAAAAAGGCAACCTCATCACAGCTATGTCCAGCACTGGCCCTGCTGCTCTAATTAGACTTTAGCAATATTAGTTTCTTTTTCCCCTCATCTTTTTACTTCATTTCCCTTGACTGGAGTGCAATTTCACCAAAATGTAGTAGACTAATTATTAACTGGCAGCAGTGTGTAGACTGAAACTTTAAGCTGACAATCGCTACAGTAGAATACCAGAAATTTATAGAAGCATAACCATTTCTTCTGCTGGGTGTGTGATAATTGTTTTTCTGCTCATTTACATCCAAAAGCAATTAAACTCTACAACAAAACTATGTACTATAGTGTTGGTGCAAAGTCTGCTGTTTGGAGGTTATGCAGAGATGCCACGAAAACATGACGGTGGGAACTGTCATTCATTTGCGTTGTCATTTCCTAAAAATTTGCAGAAACATATCCCTGAAAGAATTAGGTCACACAAAATGTGGCCTAAGGGCTTCTCCTTTCTGTTTTCCCCAGTGGAGTTCTGCAGCTGATGCAATAAAAACTGTTCTACATCAATAATTTTTTGAGTTTATGTTTCCTGAAAAATGTATTTGGCTTATGAAAATAAACCATCTTTATTATTCAGTGGGAAAATTTCCTTGTCTTTCCTTCTACATCTGCTTTCTCCATACAAATGCAGTGGTGTTACAGTGCACATAAAGGCATACAATAAATAATGGCAACTGTAATGATCTTCTGAATCTTCTTCAGAAGACTGTAGTTAAAGTGGTGCATTAAAAATGCATGTCTCAGTAATGTAAGAAAATGATTACAGCAAACTTTGCTTTTCCTACAACTTACATATAAATAAATACAACTTCAAAGCTGAGAATTTTTCTTTCTCATGACATTTCTTCCCATAGTCTCACAGTCTTTCATGGTCACATGTGCCTTTTCCTGTCAGAGGGGTAATGGATAGCTGTTGTTTTCTTGTACTTTTGGTACCGTGAAAAAAAGTTATGATTTTTTTTGTATTGAAAATAAGCTAATTAATCACTGTAGTAAGCAGAGAAAAGCTGACCCTGTCTCTCATTTAGCCTTCTGAAACTCATTGATTTACATGGTGAGGCATGAATATAACTGAGAGCAGTAATAGGCCCTTCATTTCTTAATACTTTGTACATGCTTGCCTTCCTTGCTTGCTTCTTTAGTTAGGAAATATTTTGATAGAAATAAACACAGTTTAGTTCTGATTTTGCAATCACACACTTGCATGACAGTTTCCTGAATCACACCTGTATCTGAGTATGACACAACCTATACCTGCTTATGATACCACAAACTGCATTTTATGTAGCATGATATTTATATTATGGAGACATTTTGCATTAATTTTGTTGAACTTCATTTTCTGAAGCTTCTAATATGCATACTTAAATATTTTCTCTTCTTGATTTCCCTTTATTTTCTCCTCATTTTTTCTAGAGTTTTTTCGGGGTTGTTTATTTTTGTGTTAATATGTAACACGTAATATGTTGCTTAAGCTTACATTGTTACTGATGATGCTAACAACTAATTTATGTTTGTGCACTTTGCGTTATGGTTATGGCAGTTTTTCTTGAATATTTGGAAGGACCTCTTGTGAGTACAACAGAGAAAGAACATCTTTATGTAATTTCTATAGATTGTGCAGTACAGTAATCTCTTTAACTGTTATTGCAATATAAATAAATAAAAAGACAAGGAATAAGCTAGTATGCTGTTTAGACCAGTTATTACGTCTGTAAAAACATAAACAACCATAAATAAATGAAGATAGATGCAGAATAACCATCTGTTAGGAAGTTAGTTCAAGTCAAAACACTTAAAACTTGGCACTCTAGATGTATATGTGTAAATCTGTATTTAGTCATTGAAGTATCTAGCCTCATCTACAGATGTTCTGATTCACTGCAGCCTTCATTTGGGAACTGGTAAGGGCTCAGGATCGGCCCGCTCAGGTAGCTGCCAAAAATTGGATTCAGGTGCTAAACTTTGGGTCTCTCTGAAAACATTGGCACAAGTTCATAATCGAACAAAAGGTCTGTCTCACAGCTGCTTCCTTGCCAAGTCATAAGCACAGAGGTAAAAAGGGCCTTTCTCCATGAGTAACTAATTTGATAATTAGGTGAAATCTCCCTCATCATGAAAGTTGCAGATTTGAAACCACATAGGCTGAACAATGCTAGACTTGTTTCCTGCTTCCTGGGAGGGTGCTCCACCACTGGGTTTTCATACAATAACAACGAAGGCAGCCGCTGCTGCCCTTGCTCATCTTTTTTGCCTGCCATCCTCAGAGTACAAAGGGTCACAAGGTTATTCTGTTCTGCATGTCTTTCCCTCCCCCCTCAACTCCCATAACTTTTAAACTCATTGTCCAAATTAAATCAAAGTGGAAAAGTAGCAGAGTTTCTGGAAAAATAAGCATCTGGTTAGAGGGGAGACATCCAAATTTATGCCCATGGTGAGAAAAATGTTGATAGAGTATACAACACACACAAGGTGTCAGAACAGGCCTTAGCTTATGTTATCTTTTAGCTGGTAGAACTTGCGGGAAACTTGAATTGTTATCGTAAAGAGGTGTAGCACAAAAACAACATACATCCATGGGAAACAGCTATCGTTACTGTCTTGTGGCACAGGCTGCTTTTAAAGAAAGTGATCAGTCTCACCCAGAAGGAATGGCAATAGATATCTACCCTCCAGAAAACTTCTGGCCGTTGGCTCCACAGTGGATGCAAACATTTGAGTCTCAGAGAAAAGCAAGATTTTAGACACTGTTCTGCTGTTCCCCACTGGCTACCTCTGTGAGACTCACTATCAGCCTTTCACTCACTTGGAGCCTGTTCTTGAGAAAGTAACTCGTACTTTATGCTGTGAGGAGAGTCTAATGCAGCCCTACTGATTCCCCTGCCGAACTCATGCAACAAATATTAAGTGTTGCAATTCCTAACTCAGTCTGACATTTCCATTCTGATCGTTGAGAGATTTATACCATGAAGTTGTCTCCTGCCCTGTGTCTCTAACTCTGCCTGGGTGTTTTCACAGTTGTCTTCCATGGATGTGTGAAGGCAAGTCAATCTGTTACCTAAAAATTGTGAGTGCTATTATTGTTTCTTTCCTATAAAATCAAGTTCTTATTTTATTGTACCATTTCCCCTACAGAGCTAGAATCATAACTCTTGTTTAAGCCAATCTGAGCTACTACATATGGATATATTAAAATAGTGAGGATATGTAAATAAAATGGTATTAGTCTGACTTCTTCCATGACTTCTGAGGATTCAGTGACCGTGGTTATACTCTCTGCCAGGCAACTATCAGCAGTTTCAGGAGTTTTTGAGGCAGATGGCTGAGGCACTAGATCTGATAACAAGCATGCCTAAAATGACTTAGTGACTCTTCAGCATTTTTTGATATTACAGAGATAAAAAAGCGTATGCTTCCCTAAAACGAGGATACTACCAAACCAGCAAGAGATTTCTGGATGACTGTATTATTTATCCACATGATCAAAAGGAAGGAAGATAATAGAAGAGGAGAGGTCTCAAACACTGGGAGGCTTGCTCTTGGTACCTCTCCTCTCATGGACAAGTAAGAGCTTCAGTTCACCTACTCCATCTTAAAAAGTCAATACTTAAGCTGATTGCTATCACATTCCTGTAGGAGCCCTACACTTACATTAATAAGGTTGACATTCTCTTCTAATCATTTCCCAAAGTAACTTGTAAGTGGGTGAGATTCTTACTCAGAACTGTAAAGCACAGATATTGGATCCCAGCTACAGACGTGCAGATAAGCCTATCTACCTTTTCACCTTGTTTTGCTATATAATGCCAGTGGAAACTCACCAGGCTCAGATATAACATGTTGATTGGCATCCAGTGTGATACTTTAGATTACGCTGTGTCACAACTAAGCTAAGCCAGAACGTATATGTTCATATAAATTAGAACCTTTATGGAGCATACTTAAGAAAATTAATAGGCCAAATGAATGTTCTTGGCTTTTGTTCCTCCACTTTCAGCCTTTGTTTTTCTTTGTCTTCTGCTCCTCCCATGTCCACATTCTTGTCCTCGGGACAAGAATTGTCTAATTTACTTATCAGTCAAACACCAAATAAACTTTGGATGTGCTGTGACAAGTAATTCAGGAAGACCTTTCCAGATTTCACCACTCAGTGATGAAATTTCTTGGTCACTCGTGAAGAATTTTGCTCACATGAATTTATTGTAACTAGTATATGTTATTCTTTTCCCCTAGAATAGCATCCCATAGTTTCCTTCTAAAGGCATCATTCTGCACTGGCTGCTCTTGTCCAAAAATGCTCAGTAATATTTATCTGAAGCAGAGTTTTCTGACACTTTTGAGGTAGTTCTTCCATGGGTACCAGTTCAGTGCTGCAGCTGCAGAGGTGGATCAGAGCCCTGTACACTCACTGCAGCCATTGACATTAAACAATGTAGGAGGTGAAACAGCCATCTGTGGCCTGCTGGAGAGGGGCGATGAAAGAATTTTGTGAGGTGTTACTTCTCCCTTTCCTCTGAAGGCTGATGCTATCCTCTGAGCAATAAGCATTCCAGGAGAACTGCAAGAGAATATTACTCTTGAAATATGTCCCGCTTAGATATTAGTCTTGCTGTCTTCCAGCTTATCTTTTCAATGTGTCCCAAATTTATCTAAAAAAAAACCCTCATGACTTTTCTTCATAGGAATGGCCATTTCATTGTTATCAATGTAAAGCTAGTTATAATGTGCACATGTACTCTCAGATTATACAAGTGCGAGAAAGCATACTTAAGTTGCCAGGGAAGAATTTTCTTGACAGCTTTTTGCTTTTGTTCTTCATTATAATACATGAAAATGCAAACTTACAAATAATCAAACACATTGTGCTCTGCTGTGCTATTCAACTGTTTTCTTGGCTGTTAGTTAGAAACCCCTAGGCTAGCCCGGATTGACCGGGAGCATCCAGCCATATCACTTATTACTACTCTTGCTTCTTCCTCCCTGTCCTGACATGAATGCATGTGTGTGTGTGTGTGTGTGTGTGTGTGTATGAGCTGCTTTTCTTCTGAAGCTGAACAGTTGCAGGATTGTCAGGCACCAGCTCTGGAAGGGCTGTGAGACGAGTGAATGATGAATAAAAAATTAAGATTGGCCCTGGCACAGGAACGTGTAAGGATAGCAAACACTCACATGACCACTGCAAGGGAGATGAACTTAGTGTAACTAAGTAGTACACTGCCATCAGCATATAGATACATGATATTTGCAGCGGTTTAGGACAGGCAAACACAAATTCACCTGAGAAGCAAGGATTCTTTTTCAAGCTTTACTGTTCAGGTCCGCTGCTTTTGTAATGAAGTGAAAGGGTATTAAGTATTACAAACTGAACTAGAAGTGCTGCATTGTTAGCAGTTGGATGTTTTCTATGTGAAGGAACCGATACAGATATCTTAAAGTTATTACCAGTGTTAACTGGGGTCCAATTTACCCGGCTGAGCTTACTTCTACGCATAGTCCCAGAACAAATAAGTTTGAATGTCTTTTTCAGTAAATGTGTATGGCCTTAAGAGATCACGGGCTTATGGGTGATTGCAATTCTCCAGGTGTATGCAATGTAAGAAATAGCAGCATTTTTTTTCTCTATACTTATACATGCCAACAGTAAAATTGTATCATGGACACCGTAAATCAGAAAAATATACTCTTAATTCTTTCTCCTATAGGTAGGACCTCTGACTGCTTCTTATTTTTTCAGAAAAATACTATCCGGAATGGAAAAAAAGATTCTGCATTAACAATTTTTACTGGAACAACACCATTATCTTAAAATAATTAACAAGAGTAATAAAGCATAATAAATATATATTTATATTTACTAAAATAATTTAATCTTAAAATTTTTTAATATATATGAATAATAGTTTTATCTCAAAAAAATGCTAAGCATTTCCCATCCTATTGTTTTTCTACACACCTGTTGTGTGCAATTACTTCTTTTTTACAAATAATTGTATTTAGGGGTCAATAAAATGCTTGTGTTTTAATAGCACCGCAATCCCTTTCTGAAGAAGTTAGGAGTACATTTTAAAAAACACAGTCTAGAGTCTATGATACCTATTGTGGCATAGTAAATAATGATTTTATGTTTGATAGTAGAGGAAGTAAATTTATAAAAGTTGCATAAGTGGCGAAAAAAAATGTTTTGCTGTGTATTGCAAGAGTGTGTCAGTCTGCTAAATCTCAGTAGGTGGTCTTAGTACTGGGTCAGTTTGCTGGAAAAATGTGTAAATATCTTCTGTCTTTGTACATACCCACTGATGTTATCAATAGCATTTTTTACTGTTGACTGACATTGCAGTTTAGTTTCGTTCTGTTTTTTTTTTTTTTTAAATGCAACGAAGTGGTTCTTCTCAGACAAATGAAAATAGTAGACAATTTAGGAGCTCACAGTATCAGCATGCTCCACTATTTGAGTCCCTGCAGTCTTGATGGCAAACTAGACAAAAAAGCAGTCATACCTGAGATGGTTGACTTTTAGTAACCATTGAGATCAGTTATGCAGTTTCACAATATGTCACCAACCAACCCCCCTTTCACTGATATATCTCAAGATAAATACATATGCAGAGAAATATATGGTTCCTCAGTTCATTTAATGTCAGTAAAAAGTGCTAAAGTATGCCAATATTTAATTTGTTTTTTTAAATTAACTTAGGTCAGAACAAGATTTGAAGAACTCAGTAAGCTATAATGGAGAGCTCATATCCCCATTCCTCAAACTGCCCTTCCTCCAGCTTACTACTTAATAATTTAAAATGACACAAAGAGATGCAAAGATTAAGTGTTTGGGATGACCATCTGCTGTACTTTCTTTTTGTTCAGCTGTAATCTCCTGCTAGTGGTAGTATGTCCCCACTAAACAGTTTCTTCTTTGCATATCAACATACAGTTTCTTTAAGCATCACTTCAGAAGACTGACCCAAGGTACAAGAGGAGTAAGTTTCAGTAACCTGAGATATTGGCTTTTTTGCATGTAATTTTATTTCCCAAAGCATTACTGCTTTCCTTATGACTCTGACTTTGATGTGAGAAGATCTCAGGCATTCAGCATGTTGGGCTGGATTCTGCTTGGCCTCTTGCTTTCTTCATATTTGGAACCTTGTTGAATAACAGGTCAAGAAACAAAAGGTACAGGTGTAATTTAGACAAGAAGAAGGGTGAGTGTTTTCCAGTTAGAGTCACTAATCAAATAGTTCTTTTTATTCACTTATCTTTTTTTCACACTTACTGCAGGAAAAATGTTGAAAAAGATAAATAAGAGACAGTTTTGTGAGCTATTCCCTTTAAAAAAAATTAAAAATCAGTCTGCATGTGATGTATGTGCAGTTCCCATATTGCTTTCAAAAGGCTTCAGCTTTCACAGTTCAAAAGCTGTGAATCTGCAGAAACACCACACCTAGGGGACACAATTTTCTTTCTTTTTTAAATGTTTTACATTCTTGTAAGTAAAGATTAGACATTATAGTACATTCTAGTTGTACAAAAACTGGCTTTTTTCTGTTTGCTTGAAAAGCTGTTATAAATTCTTTTTATGCTTTTGTAAGCTTTTCTTAATGTAAAATGAATAGCTGTTAACTAGCCTTTGATAAGTATTTTTTTTTAAGTTCTTCCTGTTCTTCATAAAAAGAATGCGAAGTCATATCTTGGGAAGGTAATCTTTATTTATTCTTTTGTCTACCGTATACATTGATCCAACTGGAAAAACTCAGAAACAGTAACTGGATTACTCAATTAACTTTTAAAGAATATATTTTAAAAAAAAATAAAGATACAACAGAAGGAGATATCCCCACCCTTGTACTACAGATATCTGGGGGAGCAGGGTGTTCCTTTCTGTCTGGCTTGATAAAATAGTACATTACAGTTTCAGTGCTAGCTGTCCTTTAAACTGCATAAATTCTGTCCTTGTCTCACAGCAATGAAAGAAATCTTGGCAAATCCACACAGTCATTCATAGCTTTCATCTCCTTGTCCTTTCTCAAATCACTGCTAAAACACCCTCACTTGTCTTTGGGTTCTTGCTTATTTCGCTTAATTAGGGAACAGAAAAACTGGAAAACCCGCAACTTCAGGCATATCCAGCAACATATAGGCATATCTAACCACTTGCTCCCATAATTTTGATGGGAAATTTTTTATATATTGACCTCTTTTTTTTTTCTACAGTTGCATTCCAATGATAATAAAGGGTTCACCCTTCTGTCACAAAGTTATGAAAGCAGTTATTGAATTCATTCAGCTGTCAATGAAATTTTTGATGGGCAAGCTATACCAAATAGGGTCCTTAAATGGTAATGATTTTGAACAATGAATTTAGACACAACAAATTCCATTTGTACTTGACAGATGTACAAACACATGAATAGTTATTAACACAAAGTAATCAGTTACTGAGCTTTTTGCTTGTGAAGAAAAACCTAGGCTTTCCCTCAAAAGTATTTTGGTTCCATAAATAAAAATCTTCCCTGGGGGGAAGGAAGATGGATTGTCAAGCATCTTGAGTTTAAGTATGAATGAACTCAATGTTAAAAATTTGCTGTTGCAGGATTACGTTTCATACTGAAATCAGTGATCTTTAAAGCATTTTGGGACTTTCAGCTTTGTCACTTTGAATTACGTTAAAAAATAAATGATGTTTATTCCACATACACAAAAATGTTATATTTCCATGGTTTTAATTCCTTTTGCATTAATTGTGCTATATTTGGATGAGAAATTAGTGTGACAAGCAAATATATTTCACATCAGCCCAGCAAAGCTATGCAAATTTTGCACACACAAACATGATTTCCAGCTAAAAACCAGTATTTACTTTGTACTAGCTTATATACATTCAAAACAATTGCAAGAACATCAGATTCACATAAGTGGTGCAACTTTTGTTGCACTTTAAACAGGATTTGTGACCTAATTTATTATTTTGCAACAGTAAACAGTGTACCAAGGCCACAGAGATCTCAGACTCTGGTTTCTGTTCCCCTGTTGAGCATGCTGTTTATCTAAGGTTATTTAATACTACTTTGTTTGATGTTGATCAGTAGCACAATCATAGTCAAACTTCAAAGTCTAAATTAATTGGAGAGGTTTAAATACTTATAGAGGGAAAAAATACAATAAATGTCTTATTTTTTACCCCATTTGTCAAATAGATTTACTAATATAATTTGTTACAAAATCTGTGATTTCTTTTTCATTTTTGTACTTCTATTTAAAAAAAGTCTGGGCTTAGAATGGATTACATCTGATGTTGCTAACATTTCCTGGAAATGGAAAACTGTGATAACAGCTGCTGTCTTGGCTCATTTTCAGTTGGGTTTTTTTAGTTTGTTGGTTTGGGTTTTTTTTTTATACTGCAGTAATTTACAAGTGGTTACAGCTCTCTCTAGTAGCCTTACATCATTAGTAAAACATCATAAGTCAGTCAAATGTTTCCTTTCCAATCAGAGCACTTCCTCCATCTATTGAATTGTTGACTTTCCGAATAGTATTTATAGTAACAGCACTTACATTTTAAAATAAATGCTAATTTATGAAATAACTTAAAGCTAGCTGCATATGGAAGATAACTATGGAAAAAATCTGTATTTTATGCTAAAGCAAAATGCCTTCAATGAGAATTAAGAAAACCTTGGAAGCATCTTATTTAGATAGATCATACTTAGCTGATTTATATCAAAAGTATAAAATTGTTTTTTTCTAAGACCTTTGATGAGCAGAAATGTCTCTATATTTGTATTCTTTTTAAATTCCAAGCATACATGCTTTCTTCTTGAATTGAAACATTCTTCTGCAATCTTTGCGGCACTGTAGCATTGTAAAGTGATAAACACTCAGCACTAGTGATGACAAATAGAAGGAAGAGCCAAGTAAAGCAAGAGACAAGGAACTCTAAGTGTTGATAGTGTCAAAAAACAGGTCTGTGCATATTCAAAGATATAGCCTCCTTAAAGTATATTAGTACTTTCTGCTTTGATGTTTAAAAGTGCTTTGAAAGATACATGTTAAATTTTTTAAAATCATGTTTTCATAGTTTCAAGTCAGGGTGTTAGTGAAATTTTCTTAATTTTTCAGCCAAATATGTGCCTTTTTCTTTGGTATATGATTAAGCTTCCAAAAGCAATGTTATATATGCAAGTTAGAATCTGTTACCATGCCAAAAGTTTAGGTTTGTTTTGTATCAAAACAGATAATAATCCGCCCTGTGAAGTTTGTAACTTCAGCAAATCTTCTTTCACCAAATACATTTTAATATTTAAGGAGCAGCACCGCCCTTCATCACATTTGAAATGGCTGGCAAAAAGCTCTGCCAGCTCAAGGGGATTTCTGCACCATTTCTCATCCTGGGATTACTCTGCACTGAGGAACTTCAGGCATTTCACCCCCAGCAACGTGCCTTAACTTCGAAAATGGAGCTGGCTTTGAGCAGGGCATTTGGACCAGATGGGTCCAGAGGTTCCTTCCAACATAAATTACTGTATGAGCTCCTCTTTCCGATGCTCTTGCTTTGGGACCAGCCTGCATGAGGCCAGTTTGCACTTCTGTGGGCATGTAATCTAGACGTGTCTTAAGAAACATGTAAAACTGGTGTCCACATTGCTCTGAGCCTTTAGGAATGGAACACGGGGTTTTCTGTCTGGGTTAGTAATGACCAGAAGTCATAACCTTCTGGTGGCTCTTCCTTCACCTGCGTGAAATAAACCAGCAATGTCCCTCTGTTTCTTAGCAGACAGGAGGGTTTTTGAGTCTTACCCTGTGACTTTTCACAGACTTTCAATTCAATTAAGAGGGAGACCCAAGTACCTCATTCTTCCTGGAGCTGACAATTTCAAAGCACAACTCTGAGTCACAGCAAGAGGATGGGTGCAAAGGAACCCTCCTCCCTCCCGCCGCAATGACTCATCACAGGCTTTCATTTTCCACTCTGGTCAGGAAGCCAACATCTTTTATGACAATTAAACTAATCCTAACAAGAGGACTTCGAAAAATTAATTAAGTTCTGAACTGTACCTGAGCAGTGAACTCGTGTGATGTGAACCCTGACACACATGCATGTCAATCTATAGGTGAAATCAGCTTCCATTTATTTCTTGGTACTAATTCCAACTCCTAGAAGGGATAAAGTCCTGAAATTTTCCACAAAATATTTTAGTGCTAGTTTGTACTGCTTAACTGTATATTGTTCTGTGATAGGCTTTTCTGCAGAAATACAATTCTGTACTGAGAAATATATCTGCACTTTACAATCACATCGCTGCTGGATTTTGAAGTAAAAACCTTACTCAGTTATGTGGTTAGCGCATGGAATTACTGTAATCATTTTAATTGTTGAAAATGCCTGTTAGTTTGACTAGGATGGACTGAGCAGCTTAAAAATTACTTTTCCCATAGTTATACTTTACCATAAATAGCATTTTCATCATCTACAATATAAAGTCAAAAAGCACGATTTGTGACTGATCCCTTCCGTGACTTGGAGCAAGTCACTTTACCGTTCACTCTCTCTGTTTCTCAGGATTCAAAAAGGGAGGCATGAATCCTGTCTTTCCAAGTAGCTTTAGTGATTTGTGTACAAAAAGTAGTAGTTAAAAAACTTCTGCTAGGACCTACTTGTTCCAAGACAACAAGTTGAAATATATGTGTGTATATATGCTCTCAAAAGTTTGTCAGGAAAAAATAAAGGAATGGCCTGTAGTTACAATCTGATGAAAAACACTGCGTAAGATGGGAATACGGGGCTTCCTTCCCAGTCTCTTCAGAAATCTGTTTTAAGTACTATTCTGTCCCTCAATGCTGAGCATTCCTCAGATATTTAACATTTGGCAAAATTGTAGTATCCCAAGATCTATGACAGCCCTACAACAACAGGTGTATGAAAACTCTGATTTTAATTTGTGCTTTCCATGAAGCAACCACCATGGGAACAGCCACCACCAGGAGTGAACTCTGGTATCTGTGAGATACTTAGAGAGGTACTTTGACATATTCGGGGGATTAAAAAAACCTCCATGCGAGACCTGGCCTGCCTTGAAGTGAAATCTAATAAACTGAAAGAATGTCTCGGACATTTTCAGATGCTAACAAATGTCCAGAGATAAGAATAGATCTGACTTAGCTTTAAGGGTTGGTTTACCTTTCTCATCCACTCTAGGACTTCAAAACTACCCTATCAAGCTCTTAATGCATTGAGAGAAAATTGCTTGTCTTTCTTTAATACAATACAATTTTATATTTGTACCCTAGTGAAATTTTAAAATGAAACGAGATGGAATACATAACACTAGAATTTCTTTAATATCCTGAATCATGAATAGAAGCATGTCTAGACTCAAATACAAACCACGTTTTAAAGCAAAATTCGAATCCTCCTTCGTTCGCTGCCAAACACTGAGTTCAGTCCCTGTGGGTCTGAGCAGGGTTTCCTCCACTACGGCAGCTGGCATCAGCAGCGCCGACACAGGGCAGGGAGTGCCACTCCTGGCCCTGCTGTGCTGGGTGATTTCATCAGCTAGCGCAGGTCTTGACAGGTGCAAAACCTTTCACTTTGCTTTTAAGGACCATAAACCCCTTGGTGCATGATTTACGAGACTGGGAACTAACTTTTTGATCCAGAAAGGGAAAATGAGATCTTTTCCTGATTGTAATCCTCTAGATATGTTAGTATTGCTTCAATGCATTTCTTCTAAACACAGAAATAACATTTACTCTGAAAAGAGTTCTTGGTGCATACTGAATTTGCCAGACATTTCACTTTGAGACAAAGATATGACAAATGTGCTTCCTAGCATTTTTCATGTTGATTTATTCTTCCTCACAAAGGACAACTTCATAAAGAGCTTGAATCAGATCCATGTTCCCACTTTACATATGCACCATTTTTGTGGCTGACAAAGTTGGCTTCTCATGCAAACTAACTTGGAAGTAGAGTCAAACCGGAGAAGGACATGCCAAGACCACTGTACTTCAGTAGCTATTTTTTTTGTACTAATCATCATCATTATTATTATTATTATGACTAGATACTTACCCTTAGGTGCATTGGGCAGATCATTCTGACTCATCTGTTTAGTGGATGTTGTCCTGTTGGGTTAATGATTATCTTTTTTGTCTGAAAGATTTCTTAATTCCTGTAACTGCGTAGGATAGCTATTTTTGTACTTACCAGGTGACCTTGATGCTGACATAACCTTTGTGGTATTGTTGGTTGTAGCTTGTGTCATGACATTAATGTGAATTATGGCTGTCTTGAGGATACAAACCTTCATATAGCACAGATGGTCTGTAGGAATAAAAAACTGTAATGATGGTCTGCACATCACACATTCAGTCTTCCCTTGCAGACTGTTTCCTTTATCATTGCCTTGTTCTCTTAGGCACCTTTTAATCAAGCATGTAAGGCATCATTTTTTGTGCAGACTATGCTCTATAATAAAGACTGTAACATGGGATTCTGGAAAATACCTCTGCTACCAGTGTTATCACGGTGTCTTGTTGGCCTTCTCCAAATTTGCTTAGCAATGTATCACCATTGCTTCCAGAGAGCTGATTTTATTACTGCTTCTTTGAAAGAAGGATGAAAGCTGTGTAAGCTCATTACTGGAGCATGTGTGTAGGCTTAGAGTTACAGATAATAGACAAATGGTTGGAAAGTCACTAATTCCTTTACATATTTGCCAAGACTTAGGTCAAGGTTCAGGGTTTCCTTTGCTCAAGCTGGTGAAATCAGAAGTACCTCCAGGTGTTCCGGGGAGTGCTGGCAGTGCATGTGCAATACAGGTGATAACACACAGTTGATCTCAGTTGTTTTCCACAAGAGCAAACTATGGGTAGTCTAAATTGCACGCAGTTGTGATGTTCTTTTCTTTTTACATTAGTATTTTGTATAAGCTAATCCTTTCATTTTTCAGCTCTTGGTGATTTCTATGCATTCTCATAATCTGTTATTTCCAATAGTACAGTAAATTCCATTTAGTAAGTTTTGGTATCACAAGCTCAGCTTCTCATGTTAGTGAAATAAATAGTTAATATATAGGAAAATAATTGCGTTCTTAAGAGTAATCATCACAAAAAAATTATTGCCTTTCCACTCAGAAGTCCAGTACTTGTATGTCACATGTATTTCTGTAAACATTTTACAAAAAGCGAAGTGACACAAATGTGTAAGGAGCTTGAAAAACTGATATACACATAATTAACTTGGAGTGCAACCAGATATTTTGCAGGAAAATTCATCAGAAGGGTGATTTTTACCCGTGTTCATGAGCTCTTTCTTCATGAGCATGGTTCTTCAGTTTTTACTGGTAACAAAGTCACAAACTTTAAATCCAGATCCTTGGGCTGAGATCCAGGAGAGGAAGTGAGGATGGATGCAGTCGTACATCTACACCCCATCAGCCTGGGGATGTGGAGGCAGCACTGGGAGCAAAATCTATCCTTGCCCTCGTGTGTGCCATGTTTCTAATGTGAAAGGCAGGCACGACCCAAGAAGTTGGCTGTGCTGTCTTGACAAATGTGTCCTTTTCTGGCTGGCTGAGAGTGACAATAAGCAAGCAGTGTTATTTGAGATGTTAAATGTATGACATGGGCACATTGCCACCACTGCCCGGAGTGAGACCACTGACGGATTGTATGTGAACTACCCTAGAGCAGTGTGACAGCCACTCTGCCTGGCCACTACGTAGCACCTGGTCAGAGTACACTACAGTCCCACCAAATTATTTTTTATATATGTGTTGGAATATACCCATATTAAGATGTTGTTCAGAATATTGCTTTAAAACAACATAAAATATATTTTCCTCCTTTAAATCTCTCAGCATCTTCGCAGGTGAAGTTATTTCTTACTCTTGTATTTTTTCTTGCCACAGTTGTTCACAATGATTTTTTTAAAGAATTATGCTATGCGTGTATGAATGTGTGTCACCCTTGCTATTTCATGTCAGAGAAAGCAGCAGTAAGTGTTACTGCATCTAGGGACTGCAATAATTTGTCCTTTTGACATTGACTTAATTTTACACATTTTTCAGGGAGCAGAAATTGAATGAGTGCCACATTACACTCCAAATATCTCTTTTAGGCTACATGACATCCCCTCTATCAGAAACAACATAAGCATGTGAATACCATGTCTAACACGAAACAATCCCAAAACAATACCTATTTAAGTTTTCAGACCATAACAAATCTAGCTTAAGTCACATTTTGTAGATAAGCATTTATGCATCTGGCAGTAGATTTTTGTCCTAAATAAGCAATGTTAGAAATAAAGAAGTAAAGGTCTTAAGAGATTAACTGTGTAAGAGAGACTCCATCTTTATCTTATAAAAGAATGTGTTTTCTTTATTTTTATTAGGATTTTTGCTTAGATACTGAAGTAATGCGTACATAAGCATATTTTGAAGGCATACAAAGTTGGAGCCTGAGCAGAGCCTTAAAGAGATACCAAAACCATCCTGTTTTCAAAGTCAACCATGTTTCTTGTCACAGACCAAAGTTTCTAAGAGAGGCACAGGGACTGACCAGCAACTGCAATTTTCTATGTGATTATTTCAAAGAGTAACAGTAAATTTAATATAATTCTTTGTTTGTTTGTTTGTTTGTTTGTTTGTTTTTATTAACCAGTTAATTCGGGCGATGGGATAGACTACAGCCAGCAGAAGCGTGAAAATATTGGAGATCTGATTCAAGAGACATTGGAAGCCTTTGAACGCTGCGGTGGAGAAACTGCTTCTATAAACATTAAATACATGATCCCTACTTATCAGTCGTGCATGTTAAAATGAGCTGTATCAAATGGGATGATTCCATTTGTGTTCTAATAAAACTGTATCTGACTCTGTGTGGCATCTTGTTAGTCATGCTTTTTTTCTCTACAGCTGCTAAAATAGTGGCTTCTGGGGCATTAGAGTGTTAGCACTATTGTGAACAAGGCTTTCCAATACATAAATAGTGCCTGTTCCTTTGATTACAATGGTGTACTGTGCTTGTTTGTTCCCTGAAAGAATCGCTCCTTTATAACAGAGCTGACTCGAGCAGAAATCGGAGTTAAACCTTCACTTGTATAGACAATAAAACTATAATTTTCATACGCAATTCAGCAATTGCTGTTCTGTGTCCGCTTGCCCTGAGGGTGATGTCAGAGGCTGTAACAAGAAGAGTTTATGCTGACTGCTTAATAGGTGTTTGTCATGGAAGAGAAACACCAGTTCAGCAATGCCTCGCTAGCAGCTGTGCCGAATAATGTGCATTGACATACAATAAAACTCTTGAATGTATATACCAATTACAGGACGAAAATTTGTATGGTCCATTGCAAAGTACTGTCATTAAATTAATTCATGTTTCTTGTGCGCTCCTGATCTCGGCTTCCAGGTGTTTAGCTTTTCATGGAACTTGGGTTCCTCTTGGCGAATATCAGGCACGACCACAGTTTCAAAGAAAAGAAGCCCAGACAAAACTTCAGTAAATCAGATGGAAGATGGAGTGTACCTAATGTGTCAGTCCCTAACAACACAGTTAATCTGGGTAAACATAGTATATACACATATATTTTTAAAGGGCGTCAGGTATTTTTGTAACTTTAAGGTTGCTATTGCTTTTCTGTTATTATTATGGTATATATCTGTACAAACAATGTAACTATTGTTGCAGGAATCCCTTGCAATTTCCTACTCCGTTAGTTTCTCCCTGCATACCCACAATACGGAATTGATATAATCATGGATTTAAGCAAGGCTATTGAGATTGACTTTATTGCTTTTGAAGCATTTCTATGGAATAAATCTGCAAAAAATAAAACAAGTTTTACAATTCTCAAGGACAACCATTTAAAAATATTGAGTCAGCTCAAAACAAATCAGGAGATATGAGCTTTGTCTAAAAAGCCTAATATTTTTAAAAGTACAGACTTTGGGCTCATTTCACTTTTACTCTGGTTTCTGGAAGCTCTTAAAATATATGCAAGTTGCACTTTCAAGTGTTTCTCTGTAACTGTTAGAGCTCCAAATGCACTTTTCGGTGTTAGACGCATGAGACTTTTTCCAAGTGCTTATCCACATCCATATTCACACCCTACAAGGCTTGCCTGTGTGAGAGACAGCCCCTATGCTGCCCTGTTCTCTTGGGTGCGTACTGGAAGTGTGGGGAGCACCTTCCCACCTGCTGGCACATTGAGCCGGATCTGTCATTAGACTGACATTGGACTTGCCTTTTTCTGTTCCGTGAGATCTTCAGCCTGAGGTATTTTTTTTTCTTTTACTGTCTTCTTTTTCCAGCAATTGAAAAAAAGTTAAGAGGAAGATTTTCACTCTTCCTGCCTCTTTGAGCAACTGCAGCATCAGGTGATGCCACAAGCCACAAGCATTCACCAGTCCCTGTTTTAGGCATGGCTGCTGCAGGTGTGCCTTTTTCCCAGGCTCTGGAGACCTTCTGTTTGTTTTTTGGTCCTTTCTGAGTTTTCCTTTACGCATTGCCAGGGCTTCCCTCAAGTCCCTAGAATTTAGCCGGTGTCTATCCTGTGACTAACGCACACCTGTGGTGGATGAGCACATCCAATACGCTGCCTCACATCTAGGATATCTATAAATCTTTCCCCTCCCAGGCAGAAAGGAAGGTGAAGCCTGGCTGTAGGCCTGTGTCTTGGGAAACTCAAGAGCTTTGTCTTCAAACCTTGCAGCCCAGAGTCTAGCAGGATAGAGGCTGCATTGCCTCTTCCAAGTATGCCTTTCTACACAGCCACCCTGGCACTATCAGCACAGCCTTCGCCTACAGTTTCTGCCTCTGTTTCCCCTCAGCAGACCCCCGTCCTGCATCGTCCCTGGCACTGATGAGACATACTTTTTCATTTACTGGCACCTATGGGTTCAGTTACTGTGGCATTGCAGGTTTCCCGTGAGTACAAGTTGTGCCGGAGGACTGCCACCCAGAGTGAGCTGAATTATTCAACTCAGAAACAAACCAGGCCCTTCATAAAAGGAAAAATCCCAGGCCACCTTTCACTCCTTAGCTATTTGTATTCTGTCCTTAAGAGAAAGCCTGCTCTTTGCCTGAGATCAAAAAACTCCTCAATAGCTGGCTTCAGTTCCCCCGCCGCTGGGCTCCAGCCACAGAGCCGCTTGCAGAGGGATGGTGGGGGAAAGGGCTCTCGTCCCTGGGATTTCCCCATCCCATCACCCCTCTGTGCCCTGGCAGCATTGCCGAGGACAGGCTGAAGTTGCAGGCTCCTCACCAGCTTTGTAACTCTATTCCCTGACACACTCTTTTTTGTATCCCCTCCCCTTTAGCTCAACTAGGACAAGGCTACTGACTGATAGAGACACCATGGAAAATGTGTACTTCCCGCAGCTGCAGACCCCCTCAGCCCTGTGCTCTTTCGTGAAGGTTTCTCTTACAAGACATTGCTTCAACAAGGGGTGACCTTATTGCAAACCGTTAGGGCAATACAGGTCATGCCCACTTACATCGGGAAAAATAGCTTTTACAGCAAAGTGCTTTTACTTGTGTGTTCAGGATGGGAACGTGAGCCTCTGTCGTACTGTTTCTATGACTGGTCCATTGCTTTAAAAGTGAACATTCTCCCATAACCTTATTAATCCTAGGAGCTGGACTGATAAAAAGAAGCGTCATGAAAACCACAGGTTGGTAATTCAGGAACACTGAGAATAAAACTATTTTAAGATGTCATTTTACTAAGTCAAACTGTAGGCCTGCCAACCTTGACAGTGTCCCTTTAAGCATGATCAGCAGCATATTTATAGGCAATTACAGCACAGCTCAGAGCACTTTATAAAGCACAAGATCAAGGACCCAGGTGCTTAAGCATATGAGTGATACTATGTCATTCAATACACTGCTTAGCTATTTTACTACGCTCAAAAAATGGAATTGTAGTTAAAAAATAGTAACTGCCTCTCTTTCACCACGTCATACAATTCTGGTCACTGACACTAAGGGCAAGCCAATCAACAGTTTCTAACTGTAATCAATTAAAAGGCACTCTGGGTCAGGTGTTTGAAGGGGTAAAAATTAAGCATAGCGTCACTAAATGTAACTTGGCTCTATGGAACTGGTGTGGTTTGTGCCTTGCTCTGAGGGTTGCTGCTTTCTAGCTCTCCAGCCAGAGCAAAGTAAGTAGCATCAGCAACCTGTAGATGGTTAAATAAGTCGTAAATGTTGGTTTTGTGAGACCAAGTGTTTGAGATGTCTTCAGTTTATCTTGATACGTCAGATAGGTTGACTGGTGGTAGTTTAGCTTGAAGAATAAAAAGCATATGCTAACATTAGGAAGAAAACCCAAACAACTACTTGTGGCCTTCTTTGTCTTGCGTGATCCCCAAAGTGGGAATAAAATGAGCTCTTTTTAACGATTCTTTCTCAAAGTTCTGTAAGGAGCTTCCGTAACAGGTGTCAGAGTTTTGGGAACTCCGGCATTTTGTGAATGCTGGTGGGTGCTATAAAGCAGTTGCTGTGCAAGCTGTTGAGTCACTGAGTAGCACGACTTGTCTGTATGAAGCTGACCAAGGGGCAGAGGTGGCTGTGGCTCCCGCCTGGCTCAGTCTGGGGCTGCCTGTGGGCTCCTGCGGAGGGCCAGAGCCTGGCAGAGGTCTGGGCAAGCTGCTGCCAGCACTGGCGGCGGGGAGCTGGAGCCAGGCTTCTCGCTGGTAGCTTTCCAGCGTTCGAAAGAGATGGAGCTGACAAAAGGAGTTTGAAAAAGGCCTCCCAGGAGTCAAATACAAAAGGGCTATGGGAAGCTGTAAGTGGGAGGGAAGGTACGGGACCCTGGCCTGGGGGGGGGCGTTTGTGGGGGGTGTGCAGGGAGGTGTAGCTGTGGCCAAGCAGGGCAGAAATAAAAAGCTAAAGCAGACACTATGTGCTTTCCTAATCCTGTCTGGATACCCTCTGACTTTCAGAAAAGCATTCTCCAGTCTGAGGGGCTCTGCAGGCAGTGGGGCAGTTCACATTTTTCCACTCATCTGTAACATCCTGTGTTTTCTGCTTTAAATAAAAGCAGTGATGTTTGCGGGAACTCTGTACAAAGCCTGTCTGCTCACAACCGCTCGGAGCTGCTTTGTGCCTCCTGGAGACCGGGAGAGGAAGGTTCATGCCCTGGCAGGACAAGAAGTTCCCTGTGCCGGCCCCATAATCCTTCCGGCGTGTCGATGGAGGGAAGAGGAGTGTGTGTGGTGGGGCATATCTCAGCTGTGCTTGCTCCTGCCTGGCAAATACAGCCTGGGTATGTCTGTGGGGCTCCTTGCTGAGGGCTCTTCTGTCCTTAGGGCAGTGTGCCCAGAGGGAGGAACGGGTCTCCCAGCACCTCTGGGGTGGTGGGTGCCCTCCAGCATGGCTTCTGGTGAGGTGGGTGGGAGCTTGACCGAGCTGAGGGGGACAATCTGTAGCCTTGGGGAGGGAAGTGTGTGTTTCTTGCCAAGCTGGGATTCAGCTGTGTGCAGAGTGTCCCTTCCATGATGCCAGTTTGGGTGTTTATTCCACAAACCAACAGATACTTAATTTTTTACCAACACTCATGAGTGAGTCTGGCAGCTAACAAGCTGCGCAGCCCTCACAAACCACTGGTTCATAACCCCCTGCCCTCTCTGTGCGCGGGGGGTGGTGGGCACAGCAGGATGGTGCGTCGTCACTCAGGGTCAGCACACCCTGCGTGGGCAATTGCCCAGCTCCCCTCTCTGCTCTTGCCTGTTAGCAGTGGATAAGCGTGATCTTGGCCACCCTGCTGGGGCACTGGCTGACCAGGAGTATGCCCCGAGTCCCTTTCCTCCAGCAGAAAGGGAGGGGGAAGGTGAGGGCTGCTCAGAATTCGCCAACAGAGTCCCTCACGTAGAGCAAAAGCCTCAAGCTGTGGGAGAATGGGCACCTTCATGGGGGAGGATGCGCAGGGAGCGGCCGTGTCCATGTGGCCATGGCCAGGGGTATTTTGGGGAGTGCATCCTCTCTGCTGCCTGCCCTGTGGACGCTTATGTGCACAGGAACCCTCTGCAACCCTGCATCTGCTGTGGTCTGCTGACCCCGGCTGCTGAGAGCATGGGGGGAGAGGGGATAAAAGGGGAGCTAATCCTGGTTCTTTACAAATGCTGAAATGGAAGTTAAATCCCAACCTTCTTACTCTGCCTTGATGAGGGTGCGTTAAATGCACTGAGGTAGCAGGAAGAGGGACGTTTAAACAGAATATCACAGCGCTGGGTCTTGTATGCCCATCACAAGAAATGAGTACAATATACCTTTAGTTTATTAAATGATCCAGGCAATCCAAACTTCTTGTGTTCATCTGCATCAGCATAATGTTTTTTGAAAAAATAAAAATCAGAGGTTAAGGTTGTTGGAGGGCAGAAGGGGAGCAGTTGCACACCAACCTGCTGCCTCAGCCTGCTCTGCTCTGGTGCAGTGGGAATGTGTTGGTCTTGGGTCTTGTCTCTGCACCTTTTCCACCCCTGTGGCTATATGATACACAACTTGGTAGACATGAGTTGACACCACCATACTAATGTGATTGCCAATAAATACACGGGTGCTTTTGGTGGCATACATCATACTTATGCAGATGTAAGTGTTGTAGCTATTAGCATCCATAACCGCTGTAGCTCCGTGGCTTCCATGGAGTCACGCTGACTTTGCATGAAATCACATTGCTGTTTGATACAGGTAAAGTGATCAAAGAAAACTTGCAGATTAACTTCTCAAAAAGCATCAGGAAGTTTGAGAAGGTCTCCGCATCACAAGCACAGCCTGTCCACAAAGTGTACAACGCAGTGTTGGATGCTGCAACCCACTGGGTATAGGCCAGACAAAATTGTCTGACATAAAGCAGCTACCTCATGTTGCACACTATTGCATTAATCAGGAGTGGCCTAGCTTTAAATGTATGGTCCATCCAACTCTATATCAGATTTCAATTTCTGTTTTCTGGGTGTAATTCTTAAGCCCTTCCCTAAGGAGCAATTACTGAAAAGCAGCTCAGCTTACCTAACTCCAGCCCTAGAAGAAGGGAATGATATTCCCACATCTCACCATCTCCATCTCATGCATTAGTCCTATTACTTCATTTTCGCGTGTTCTTGCTTCTCCTGAGTCCCTGCGGTGCTGTGCTGAGCTGGAAGAGACGCTATGAGAGCCGGGCAGGTATAGGGGCAGCTGATGAGAAGAGATCAGGAGGGACCAGCTATTCCGGCAAAGGCTTTTCCTTTGCAGTTAATGTTTTGGAAAATATGAATTTTGGGGAACTTACGTTTCTTTCACCCCAGAGCTGCTCCCTGGGCAGTAGCTGAGGCAAAACATTTCTGGAATAAGTCCTCCTCCCTTCTTCTGCATAATGCCGCTGTGTATTGGGGGAAAAATACCAGCTCTGCTGTGGGTGGGGGACAGGAATGAGAGCAAATGGCAGGAAGATCTTGGCTTGGGAGCTCTGAGATGCTCCCTTTCTCCAGCTTTCTGGGCCCTTGCAGCTGTGTGTCCCAAACCCCAGCTTCTCTGGGCCTCGGTTTGTCCCCCCGGGTGTTTCTGTGGCTGGGAGTTTTCTGGGTTTCCTGTGGCGGGGCCTTTTGAGGCTCTGCTCGTGTGAAGTGCGGGATGGGTGCCCCAGTGCTGCGATATGGGGCAGCCTGGGACTCCCCCCTCCTTGCTTCCTATGTGACTGTCAAGGTGTGGTTGGAGCTTCCAACACTGCTGCTGGTGGGGAGGGAGTGCATTTTCTGCAGTCACCTCTTCTGGGTGCTCCTGTCTGCCCCAACCTGCCCACAGCAACATTCTGTCTTGGTGGACTAGATGTTGTGATCATCAGGCATCGGGGAGCTGAGCCTGGCTCCTCCTGGCCAGCAGTGTGACCTGCTGAATCTCCTTCCTCTTCTCCTCATAAGGGCCGATGCAGCTGCTGTTGGTGTTGCCCCAGGGCTGGAGTACGCCTGTTCCTGGGCATGCGCTGGGAGAGAGACCCTGAGGCAGGTGCTCTGCAACTCCCCACCTCTTTGGAAAGCAACTAAATTCTTTCTGAGTGAAAAAGATGAATGGTACCTAGCAGAAATAGTGCTTTAAACCCACTACTGTAAGTCCAAGGATAAAACCCAGATCTTTTTCAAAACGCTCTCAGTGCGGGGAGGGGGAATACTTGGAATCCCTTGCTCAGCCCCACATTTCACAGTGTGCGTTTTATTCCTCAGCTATTCACTGGAAGAACTCCATGCCTGAAACTTTTTTATTAACACTGAATCATTTATGTCTGTTACAAAGGAAGAAATTGCTACTGCACTGCCTCAAGAATCAAAGTAAAGAGAACATCTGCTCGAAACTTCTTGCATGCAATTGTTGCTTGCTATGCGTTATTACTGACTGGAGTAATGTGACTAAATTAAAGCTTTTTTTCTTGTGCCTGCTTTTATGCATCGCTTTGGTATAAAATGTGTGGCTTGCTTAAAATCAACCTACAGCTAAAACTATGTCTGCATAGAGCTGAGCCCACATGTACTTTGATGCAATTAAGGGCACAATTGGAGCATTCTGAAAGATTGCCTTTAAAAGGCCGTTTGTTCACTCCCCCATAAGGGCTGGGTGTACAAGCAAGTAAAAATGCAACATTAAGGGAAAAAACCTCCATGAAGAATTCTGTAGACGCAGAGCGATGTTTTCAGTAGCTCAGCAGCTGTCTGTATTCAAAAGCAGGGGAATGACTCGTGTTGCGAGGGTGATGATAGTTTTGATAGGAATCCCCCGAATCACAAGAATGTTTCTAACGAAGGAGGAAAAACCCACCAGAAACATTCCAGGGCTGTGAACCTGCAAGCTGCTGAAACCAGCATCCGAGCCACTCTGCAAAGACACCATCAGCAAATCCAGCTACTTCTGCAGGAGGCGAAGAGAGTTTAGCAGTTATTTCCCTTCTCCTTCCTCTCTGAAGCGCATGCAGTCTTACCAATGAGCTTAATTGATTGAAAAAATATCTGGAAAATAAAGCTCTTGAACTTGCACGCCTAGAAACCTACCAGCATCACGTGCATAGCAAAGGCCACACATCTCACAAAATACCACAACATTTCACAAAGGAGGTTTAAGAGCTCCAATTGAATAAAGCTTTCTCTGTGAAATATCTTTATGGATCTACAAAGCAGTTAAACCCTCCTTGGGAAAAAATGTGTACATCTCTTACAGTGCAGCAGCAGCAGTGTAACTACCACTGAGGCCTCATTAATAAGGTTTCTCCCTTATCAGCAGAAGGAAAAAATAAATCCTCATCACAGAAAAGAAATTTAGGTACTAAATTCTGACCATTTGCTTTTAAATCCTACATATATATAAAAAAAACTCTGTATAACGGTGCTCTGGCCTTCTTTAAGGGATGGATCTTGCTACTTAAAGCCAGTAATGACAATAACAGGACGTAAATAAACTCGATAGGACCCTTTTCTATCAATTTTGTTACTGACACAGTGCAGGATTGGTTTTTGTGGTCTGTGTTGTAGCAGCTTTTAATTATAAGACAATTCGGGTACCATGTGCAGTAGGAAAATTGGGTAGTTGCAAATCTTGCAGTGTTCCTTCATACATACTATAATGATATTTTTTTTTCTCTTTAAAGAAAGAAAAATAGTATTCCTCTGTTTTCAGTAGGGTTTTTTTAAAGCTTTTATTCCTTGAGCATTTTACAGCTCCCCATGATGATGGTTGCATCGCCTCTGCTCAACGGCTTCCCTTCATACCCACAAATATTTCCAGCTTTTTATTTCCAGCTTTTTATTACCAGCGTGTAGTGTTGCACTGTCTTTTCGTGTCTCCCATATTGTTATAATTACATTTGGGGAATGGAGATGGATGGTGTGTTGAATGTGTGTTTGGTTTCCCCCAGCCCTCACTCATGGCTGTTTTCTATAATTTGATCAATCGAAGGCAGTTGTACAAACAGTAGTTTTTAATTTCCAGTTTTCGGATTCAAGTTTCTCATGAAAATTTAAATGTTTTCCTTAAATTATACAGCGCGGTTTCATTTGCTTTGCATGAGACATCTCATGATGTTTGTTTCCCTCTCACTCCTGTGAAATCATGGGGCTGACCCTCCTGGGCTGCCTGGTCCATGTGGACACATGCACCCTCTGTCCCGAAGGTTCGAGGAAGCGTCTGCTCCCTTATACACATTAAGAAACCAACCTCAAAGGGCAGGTGTTGCCAGTGAGGTGCAGAAAGGTCTGGAAACCTGGCTGGGGGTTAGGTGAAACGAGCTGAACCCCAGCCCCAGCCTGGGGCTGGACTTGTGAACCAAGGGTGGGAGATGCCCTCAAAGCCATGGTCTGCAACGAGGTCAATGAAAGGACCCTTTCCCAGCACCAATGGAGGTGTTCAGCAGCCACCTCGCCCAGCTGTGCATGGCCCTGGTGGTGGCTGGGTGCCCACTGAGTGCAGTCCTGTAGTGCCCACCAACTGGCTCCTGGCAAAAGCGGACGCTCGATGTCCCCAGTGTGAGCTGAGCTGCCAAAGCCTCTGCACATCTGCTTCCTTCCTGCCATGACAGATGGTGGCCACAGCCAGGAAACGCAGCTGGCAATTGGCATTGGCCGGGCTTGGTAGTGGGGAGGAAGAGGAGGAGGCATCAGAGCAAGGGTTTGAACTCAGTGATTTATTTTTTTTCAAGGGAGATGCCTCTGCTGCTTCTCTTGACTAGCTTTGCTCCAGGCAAGAACAGGAATGACGTATATGCTGCAAATATAAAGAGACCGGGGAAGAGCTGTGACCACTCGCTTCTAATGCTCGGCAAAAGCCCACTTTCTCTTTTACTCTGTGGTGGAGCATTACAGCTGGCACGGCAGACCGCCACAGAGTCTTCTTCCCAGGAGGGTCAATGGCTCCCCAGGGACAGCCGGCTGAAATCTGAAGTGCTGCTGCGTGCTCGGGAAGTGTTGCTATTTCTGCTTTTAGCTGAGCAAACTGAGGTCACACAGAAAACGTGTGTTAGAGCAGAGGGTGAAACCCAGTCCCTTGCCCTAACAACTGCTGATGCCGTTCTGGTGCCAGACCTCCTCCTCGCTTCTTGGTCTCAATGAGAGTAAAATGGGGAAGTGATGCCGTGTGACTGCTCTGGTTTCAGTTCAGCACATACAGAACTGGCTGCAGCTGCCCAGAGCAGTGATTGCAGCTAAATATTTCCCATCTTGGCCCTCAGATTGGTCTTAATGAAGTCAAATGGACTATATATGTGAAAAAGGAGAGCAGGAACTGGCCCCTTACCAGTTACCTTAAACTTACATTGTTGCTGTGTAGTAGGTTGAATGGGTTTTCTCCTGGATAATTTTTTTTCTACCCCACGCAGTGCTTTACAAGGACCGTATTTGCATTCAACCATATTTTCATCTTATAGCTGTGGGGTCATTTAATTTGGCTTATCTGTCACTTTGGTTTGTGCACTTTTAATCTGTTTTACTCATTAGCTCTTAACCTGCATTTTTCTATCTAAATTATTTTCTACAGAAAATGTCAGGAGGCTGGAGATCTCTGTGCCTTACATCATGTTGTGATTTGATACGAAAGTAGCATGTACCTTGCTTTAAAGACTGGCCAAGGTTAAAATCAGTAATATGATCTATTTGTTTAGGAATTTATACAAAACTGCTGCTATCAGACAATAATAAGAATCATGAAATTTGCTGTGAAAGGCATTTCTGCTTTTACTGTGAACTTTATGCCTCTTCACTTATTTCAGTAAATGCCCAATAAAAGTGCAATAAATCCAATGCTGTAAAAGCAGGTTTAGAGGGTTTGCACTACGGGCTTTGCAGCTGCCTGATTTTCCTGCCACACGTGGTACCCAGCCTCCCCGTGGTGCTGAGGATTGCCTTTTGGGACCTTCCTGCCATGTGCCTGGAAAACCCCATCTCGCCCGGAGCACGTGATGCCCAAGCGCACCCCGCCGCAGGCTGCCCACCACAATGCCGTGCTTGAGGGAGGAGGAAAAGAACATAACCACAAAAAAACCCAGGAGTGACTGATATCCAAAGGGGAAGGGGCATCAGGGGAGGGAGGAAGGGGGTGAGGACTGTGCTGCCCTGGCTGTGGGGAAGGGCTTCGAGATGGGTGTGTGGCATGCTGGGGTCAGCCCACTGCACATCACAGGGAAACGTGGAATTTGTGAACAAAACTAAATTGGGGGGGGGGGCGGGGACAACACACGACACACACACTATTTTGTGTTAGCAGCTGCTTGTACTGAAGTTGGTAATAACCCTTAAACTTGAATTTCACAGGGAGACATTAAACTGTATGTTTATGCCTTATTCTTTTTCTCCTATAAAACCCAATTCAAATAACAGAAATGGAAAGAAAAAAAACCTAGATAGATTAAGGCTGAACCAAGCTGAAAATAACTCGCCTGTTAGACCGACTGTAACCTCGCATCTGTGATACCAGGAGTGTTGCGGGACACCTCAGCAAGGGGGAGGCAATCATCCAGGCACAGGCAAGGAGATGATAGGGACCACCTCAAAGTCTCCTTTTCTGCTAGAGCCACTTTGTGTCTGCACCTTCCTGACTGGCACAACTGCTTCTGCCAAATCTTCCTGGGGACAAAGACAGAGTGTCCCCTCCAGCCCCAGCTGGAAGAGCAGCCTCTCTTGAACAAGATTAACAGGTCAAACCCCCAAATCTTAAATGCCATACAGGAACCCAAAAGTGACTGCCATGGACTTTGCCTGCTGAGCTGAGAGCTGACATGTTGCAGGTTGGGATGTGCCGTAAGGATGGGAATGTCCTGCTGTAGAGGAAATGAGAGTCCAGCCTAGAGCACAAGCCCTGCTGCAACGTTTGCCTTTATGGCCAGTAGCCTGGTCCTGTGCTGCTTTCTGTTTTGGTTTTTTTTTTTTTTTGTTCCTGGCTTCTGTTCTTCTTCTAGGAAAAGCAAACCTACTTCTTGAGGGCAAAATGCAGAGCCCTCTTGTCTTGCCCCCACCAGGTTGCAGTCATGTCTTCTTGTCTCCACTGCCTCGGTAACCCTGATTTATAGCTGTGTACAAGAGCAGAACTGGCCTTCCTAGTAGGTCACAGTCATTTTCTAGCTCAGTCCTATGTTTATGTGATTTTTGATCATGTTCTCCTTGAGCTGAGTGATGATCTAGTGCTGCCATTTGAGTCAATAATTAAAGCAGCCTTTTGGACACCATACCAGAGAAACAGCAGTAAGTGCTGCTGAGGAAGTGGCTGGTACACAGACCCTGTACAGAGGCTTCGTCTCCCTGTCTGATGTCCTTTTTGGGCTCCAGGTGGAAAGTCCTCCCATGGACAATTCCATAGTGCCAAAAGAGAAATATACATCTGCAGTTTCAAGGGATGGATCACAGCTGGCCTGCAGCTGGGCAAAAATGTCCTGACAGATTATGCCTCAACAAACGGTCTTCCTGCCAGGCCACAGAGAGGCAGCAGAAGTAAACTGCTCTCCCGGCAAGTGCTGCTCAGATCTGGCGACCTGGTCCCACAGCCTGTCTCCTCCTCTTCTCTCTGTGGTGTTTAGCTCAGCACACCCGGGCGTGCTCAGAAATGCCTCAAGCAGGGACAGAGCCCACAGCAAGCAGGAAAAATGGAGCTGAACTCCTCTGAAATCAAGGTTTGCAGGGAAGAGCCGAAGAGGCAACATGAGCATAGGAGGAAGCGCTCAACATCAGAGGGCTGAAGGATTGAGAAGTTTTGCTCAGTTAAGAGGAAGGTGAACAAAACTAATGAGAAAAGGAGTAAATGTTCTGGGAGGAGAAGGAAGAAACCAGTAGTGTATGGGAGGAGAAAGGCAGCAGTGGGAGAAAGGTCAAGGCAAGGAAGACTGATGGTGGGGAAGAGGAGAAAGATGCAAATAAACTAAAGAACAGATAAAAATATGTATCCCTGTGGCAAGTGGGCACAGGTGACTGAGGAGGAAGCAAAACTGTTATTGTGCTTTCTCTGCTCTAACAGGAGGATGTGGCTGCTAGATCTCCTGCTCAAACAATATTCTTGGAGCCGCCCACCCGCTCCTCAAGGAGTTACTGATCCTGAGCTTGTACTGTGGGACACCACCGTGCTGAAAATACATTAAGTGCATAAAGTTGTGATAGAAGACAAATAGATACTTATCCCTGTGTAGGAAAGAGAATACCGCTTAAATATTTAATCATGTTTTGGTTTACAATAGTTTAATGGTGTTAAAGCATCTAATACATGTTCATGAAAAAATCAGCATTTTAAAGCTATAAATTATTCTGGTTGATTCCCCCCCTCCCCCCCAAGATAAAAGTAACCATTTGACAACAGGCTCCCTCAAATAATTCAGCCCATGATGGTTTCATTACAAGCTAACGTATTCTCTCACACGTCTGAACCAAACCACTGAGAAAGTAATAAGTGATCATTCATAGACGCAGACTGGTAGCTAATAGCATCCTCACTTACCTTCTAAACACTGAGCACAGTTAAAATAAATTCAGGATGTATGCATGCGGAAAACTCGATTGCAGTCGCATCAGAGACGAACCAAAAATGGAAGCATTCAGAATTGCTAGCGTAAAATCCAAATAATGACCCATAATAGAAGTCAGCCTGAGAGGACAACACATCCCCTGTAATCATCCTAAAAGGACTTTGTCAATGGATTCAGGGCCCGCACCCCAGTAAATATATGTAATTCTATCCAAGTAGATGTACTATACAACTGAGTGCTGAAGCCGGGTAAGAAAGCGTCTCCCAATGAGGCCTCAGGAGCTATGTGTTGTTTCCTTTTCTAGACATGTCTCAGCTTCAGTCCCTGTTGTGTTACTGGAGAAATATGCCAATGCATCTACTGGACAGGAACAGGATGGTGGAAAGCCAGATGAAGGTAGATGTGCCACTCTCTGTTCCTCTACTGAGGCTGTCAAGGCTTCCAGGGCTCATTTAAACAGGGGAATACTTTAGAGGTCCATTTTAAAAAAATAAACAGGTGAAGAAAGGACTATTTACACCTTGCAGATTCTTTAGGCTATGGTAGATGCTTCAAGTCACTGGCATTTTGGAAACTAGCTGTTCAAACTTGTCATGCTTGACCTGCGATGGCTTCTGTGCACAGGGCAGTAGCGCAGACACGCTGTGGGTGCACTGCATGGGTACAGCCCCAGGTGGCCAGGCAAATTAAGAGAGCTGTCACAAGTTCTGCAGTGCATGGAAATGGCGATTTTATGGGTAATACTATATGGTGATTTATTAAAAGATGTGATCCTCCAGTAGCTTTTACTGTATCATCATAAACCAACATTCCTGTATAGTACATTAACCTGGGTAATTCTGTTGGTTCTTCACTAGGGCTGACAGAAGTATATTTAAGGTTGCTTCATGTGGGCTGGTGAGCTGGAAATGTTGTTACTCTAAACTGATCATCAAGAAGGGGGAAAAAGCCACCTGGTCAGCACAGCGTAGAGATTTCACAGGGCAAGGGAACACATTACAGAAAGAAAAATCCAGCTGTCAGCTACATCAGTCAGTGATGGTCGTTTACATGCCTGGAGTGACTCTACTTCAGCACCAGTGAAAATAATGGCAGAATTTGTCTCTCTGGGTTTAATGATTAGGGCAGGTAATTAGAGCTCATCTGTTCCCACCCCTGCTCTGCTATTGACTTGCTGTGGGACACTTGGGTTGTAGCTTGACCTCTTTATGCCCTAATTTTCCCTTCAATGGCACAGGAATACTAGCTGTTTTGTTGAGGTGTTGTGATGCTCAGTTAATTGAGGGAACTTGCCAAACGCATTAAACCCAGTGAAAACGGTATTCAGAGTGCAGCACTACTAGGATGTATACATGTCTGCATTTTGGGAAATGTTTAAATTCCACCTCTTAAATATCCATTGCAAATGGAACTTGCAAAAAAGCAGGGCAAGCACTGCTAACACAGCTTTGCCACACACTGTCAAGTGCTTATAAACTCTATTTATAGCTACAGTTAAAGATTCAGATATGCAAGTACTCCATTAAAAGACCACATTAATGAGCCCTTAGAGAAAATATCTCACAAAGCCTTTTGAGCTCGTAACTGCTCAGTTGTGCAGGGCTTCTTGCTTGTTAACATTCATAAAATATAAATACTGTATACTAAACACTAGCACTTTGTGGATTGCAATGACTTATCTCGCCATCAGCAATGTAACTTGTGCGAGTGGGGAGGTGGCAGCGGCAGCAGCAGCGCCGGTGGGGTGGCAGATCTTCACTGCTGGCTGTCATCAGGCTGCACCAGTCACTCACCCTCCGCCTTATCTGGGGGCCTTTCTTTCCAGCGCGAAGCCAAGTGTCAGATTGCCTCACAGGTCACTATCTGTGAGTATAATTTCGGAGAGAACAATCAAACCTATTAGCTGAGAGTGGCAGAGCTGGGCCTTCTTGCAGCCGCAGCTCCAGAGCGTGGCAGGTATTCAGAGCAAAATCTAATAGATAAAAGTCACAGGAGATTTTTTTTTTCCTTTGACATAAGCTAGCTGATGAGAAGTGTCGTCTGAGAAAGAAAAAAGTTGCTATATTTGATTTGTCATTATTTCCCCGTTGTCCTTTCCTGTCTGCAATTATACAGTTCCTATTTTCTCATTCTCTCCTCTCACAAAATTCCATGTTTGAGGTTGTGATGGATGCTCTTGCTTAAACATTTTTTGATATATGTTGTATCTGCAATTGCTTTATCAAGTCTGCATTGTGTAAACAAGCATCACTTGAGCCCATTTAAGAATAATTCTCTGTAACCTTTAATACTGCATTTCCATCCATCCAAAAGTCACAAAGCTCTTGAGCACTGGAAAAGATCATTTCTGGTTTTATATCTGGCGGTCTGCAAGCTGAAGAAACTGAGGTAGGGAAAAATGAAGTGACTTGTTGGACGCTATTTGCTGGCACTCATTACCAAGCAATCTATGTCCTTTTCTTTGTGCTTTTGGTCCCGTTGCCTTTCAAACAGAAGGTGCCCTCCTGGAAGCAACACTTATGCTACTGAAATGAAAAATAAGGACAGCAGGCTTTAAAAAGCTTCAGGGCAGTTCTTACTGTTCGAATGTGTCATTGATTTCAATAGTGCATTAGCAGGCTTGTTAAGCAGGATCTAGAGTGCTTAGCTTTATTTTATGGTGGTGAGTACCTGATTGTTCAAAATATTAGCATCTTATTGTAACAGCAAACTGACTAGTGCCATAAAACTGCCTGGCACTGTGACTGCTGCGTGATTACTGAGTGCCTGATAAAACAGGGTCATTCGCAATCAGCTGGCCATGTAGGCAAAGGCAGGGCTGTGGCACCACTGCCTTCCTGCTGCTGTCCTCATTAATCTCCCTTCATCTGCCTCAGTCTGTCTGTCTGTTGGGAGAGCATTGCTGTCTGTCCCATGTCCTGTGCACGAGCTTCTGCTGTATCCCTCACTGCCGCATTTATGTCCATCTGTAGGCGACACTCAGATGTCATCTGTGCTGATAACCTGGGAGACAGCAAGAAAAATCCCATGGCCTCAGGGGTGGCTTGCTACACTGGGAGACCTGGGTGGGTGTCCTGGCTTGGGGAGCAGGCCCTGCGTGCAGCGAGACGGTGGTCCTGGTCTCAGGGTGGTCAAGTCAGTCCATCAGCTGCCCAGATGGACATCTCTTTATTAGGATGAGGTGAATCTCTTCCTTGAGTCCACTGACTGTGCAGACTGATCTCTAAAAGCGGAAAACAACCCCTAGTTTCCCTGGTTCCTGTTCAAATACATGACAAAATCTTATGGTGTGGAACAGCTTTAACAGTAAAGATCGAGAGAAATTCAGACCGGAGCACCTGTATCTTGTGTCCCCCACATACTGCCAGATAAACTCCTTGTGGAGCTGTGGATGAGAAAGCCACCAGGAACAGGCTGTACCGTGACTTCAGGGTTTTGGTCAGTCACGGGTGGCCTGCATCCCTGAATCTGAGCACGCACAGGCACAGCCCGGGTGGGCTTCCCCTTCGGGCTGTTTTGGTGGAGAGATTGCATCTTCAGGAAGTGGGCAGGAGAACAAAGGCTGGGGAAATGGTGGAGAGGTGGAGGGGACATTGGTTTTGTAACCCACCATCTCAGCACCAGCAGGGGTTTTGTCTGTCTGTGGGGTTTCAGCAGGGGAAGTATTAGGGTCTGCAGGTCTGATGGTCTTTCAGGAGCATGGTGCTGGGAGCTTGGGGGCTTACAATGGCAGCTGCCCTTTACATCCACTGGGGATTGAGTGTTCAGGAGGTTCATCTCCTTGCTTTTTGCATCTGTGTAGGAAGCAAATTCCCACCATTGAGGAATTACACACTTTAAACCACTACAAAGCAAAGGGGTCATACCCATGCCCTCCATGCTTTAGGTGGTGTGAAAGAAAGCTGAAAAAAACCCTGCTGTCAGAGTCCAGGGGCTGTCTTCCTGGAAGTGATCCCACCTGCAGGCTGGCCCAGCCTTCAGCTGTGTTAATTAAGTAGATATACATTAAGCTTCTGTTAAGGGGAATATGAGAGGGAATGATGTCGGCATGAGGAATGAACAAAACGGTGTTGGTGGAGGCAGGACTTGTGTGTCGGGCAAGGGGGCTGGAAAGCATTGGAAAATAGGAAGCTTCTTGGAGGAAAGCAGCCAGGCTTCTGAAAAAAGGAATAACTTAAAGATTCAGAAAACTATTTTTTATTTTCAGCTGAATTAGATTTAGGCACTTAAGTGCATTCACAAAGGTGGATCTTAACTTATGTACCTTGGCCTCCCTCTCCATAAAATGTAAATAATAACACTTTCTTTATGCACAGGGTAGTGTGAAAACAAGCTCATTGATATCTGGGAAGCACTTACATGCTATATGGGAGCTAAAGCAAAGACTATGAATACACAGTTAAAGCTGTGGGCTTGCATTGTGGCACTTGGCATCTGCCCAGATACACTATGCATCATGCAGAAGGGCTAACAGAGGAGGATGCGAAAACACAGGCCCAATTTAATGAGTTCTGAAATCAGGAACTTGTTACTCCCCAAAATCAGAAGTGCAAAAGCTTTGAATTCACAGAAAACACTGAGAAAGGCATATGTATTCTTAAAAAAACCAGCAAAAGACAGTGAAGAGGTAGGATATGGCGGGGAAATACTCAAAGGTGCAATCCATGGAGTTCAAGAAATCTGTATACCATTGAGAAATAAATCTACTTGGAGTAGAAATGACCATTGTGGATGACCGGGGAAACACAAAGAGCGATAAAGAGAGAAGAATATGAGACCTATAAATCAGCAGGGTCAGCGCTGCAGGAATGGGTACAAAAGCCTATTGTGAAAGAAGAATGCAAGAAAATGATCCAAAAAACTGTGACAGGAAAAGAAGATGGGAAAAGACATGAACACAATAAAAGTTTTTATAAAATTGGTATATAGGAAGCCAAGGGTTACTCGGGGAGATAGCCGTCACCTTCCTGAGCATCAGGGAGGCTATCTTGACAAAAAGGGGGATATTGCCAGGAAAGTGAATTACTACTTGTACCTCAGTATTCAGCAGGGAGAGGTGGAAGGCTGTCACAGTTTCTATACATTTTCTGAGGACAGAAAATAAACAATCATGAATTCTAAAGGATACCAGGGAATCAAGCAATTGACTAAACCCAACAAAATAAAGAATTATTTTAAAAGTGGGTTGTTCACACCCCAGATTTATTTTAAAAAAATAGATACCAAAGGAATGAAATCAGCCAGGAAACTTACGCTGGCTATGGGAGAGGAACCTGGGAAATTAAGAGGAGACATCACTCCATCCCCAACTTCTGAAGGAGAATAATAGGGGAAGAAGTGTCTATGAGCTCCAGGGAGTACTTGAGACAGCTGATTATCATTACCAGAAAGGCAGATATAACTGGAAAGCAATTCTTTTACTTCATTAAAGAAAAGAAGAATAAAAGGGTTAAGAGGAATAGAAACCTGAATTTTAGCATCCTCAGATTTCAAAAGTACATATTCAGTGCTCCATGAGACATGACTGTATAAGATGGGAGGTATGGGACTGAGTGTCTAGATGCTGGGCTTGGTTACTGAATCCAGGTGGTGATAAGTTATGTAGAGACTGTTTAGGGTAGAGGTGGATAATGGAGTGAGATGCTTATCTATTGAACTGTCTTAGCACTGTGCAGCTGTCACCTGAGAGAAAGAGCACAAGGAAGAGATGACACAAAGAAAGAGGAATAATTGAAAGCAAAAAGGAGGAATGCTTTTGGAAGCAGAGGATGTTTGCACTGTTATATGGAATTTAACCTGAAAAAATGTGAAGCTAGGAAAAAGAAGGTCAAGGTAAAGGTGCCTTAAGGAGATAGCTGGAGCAAGTCTGCATAGGAAAAATATCTGAGGACGGTAGCCAAGTTTCTGTTTGTGTTTCTTTTCAAGGTTCAGGGAACGAAAGAACTAGGTGTTAACATTGCAACATCTAATTTCTATAGACTTTGATGGAGTTCCTGACCTTAACATATGCACTTACAGTGCATGAGGACACATAGCTACCTGGCAATGGGACCCAAAGCTCTTTTCACACTAATTAGGCAATTACCCTAGAATAAGTGCTGCGGATACCTGGTGACATAAGGTGGTTTAGTGCTTGTTTCCACCAGGTGTTTGCTGCTGTGGAACTGGAGCCCGGCTGAAGCTGGGTCGCAGGCACTTCTTTCAGCTGACTTCTTGCAAACTCCTGTCATGATGGTAATCAGAGCGTGTGGCTGGGATGGGGGGAAATGGAGTTGAAAGCTTGCTCTGTCTTCCTGGAGATGTTTCAGCCCGTAGCTTTCCTATGCAGTACCTTCTCAGATTAGGACTTTTGGATACCTCCTGAGGAAAGCTATTCTAATTTTTATGTATTGCAATTGGTGCACAGAGAGGACAACAGCTAAGGGAGCTGATGGCCCAGCAAGACCAGCCGGCGTGGCCCAGGTGCCCTTCTGCTGCTGTTTGTATTTCAGCATGAGATAAAAAGTGGGAGATTGAACATGTTAAATTGAAGTTTTGGGTTCCAACCTTCATCTGCAGAAGGGGGGAGGCTGAAAGGAGGTAAGTAAGAGAAAATGGGCAACCTTAACTGTATGTAGAGCTCTAGCCTAATTTTTGAAAGGAAGTATATTAAGGTACACAGAGGTAAAGAGAAATTGAAAGAGAATGCTACCTTTGAGCTTATGGCAGTAGATTAAGCCAGATCGACTGATATCTTTCTTTGATGAAATTGAATTATGTCCTAGGTAAAGGACATGCTTAGTTCTCCTGCTTAGAAAATGTCAATGATTGGCGAGGCTGGAGGACCTGAGGATTAAAAAGGGAACTGTGCGACAGAGAAATATTTGGCTAATGGGGGGATGACAGTGGGTAAGCTTCAGAGGGGAGGTAACACAGACCAGTTAACTGAGGAGTTTCTCAAGAATCATCTTCAGGACCCCATGACCTTGGTACAAAAAGAAGTCAATGACAACATTTTCTGCAGCCACAGCATGAATGGAGAAGGAAGGCTGATGCCCCAGCGCCCTGAGCTGATTGCTGAATGCTTTGGTGTCTATGGAGGCAGCCTGGTAATCCCAGTTAGGCACTGAAGTTAAATGTTTACTGTGAGCTGCTGTGAATAGCTTGGTTTTCCCTGGAAGAAATTCTTTTCATAATGAATGAATTGTACTGTATCAATGTCCCTATATATTTCAAATTGGTATTGTTAAACTGTTACTGTAAATGATTTGTAGACCAAGGTGCAAGGGAAACCATGAGATGCCAGCTGCATCCTCATGCATGTTTCCATGAATCTAACCCTGAAAAAGATGACAAAACCTTTAACCCCAACTGTGACAAAGCCAGTAAGGGACCCTAACTTCTAACATAACTGCTGCTAGCATTTACCTATCTTCAAAGCAATTATTTTTGCGTGTAGATAGTGAGAACTGAAGGGATGCTAAAGCTGCATTGTGATGGCTGCAATGCCTCCTTGAGCATTAAACTCTTCCATGCAGTCTAGGTATTTACAGTAAAGACCTTATACTTCCATCAGCAGATGTGGGTTTCTCTTCTAGGAGACGTTTACCCCTAGTGAACTCAGGCAGTAACCGGCTAGGTGTAAACATAAGGCCTGTCATACAGTTAAATATTTCACAAGCGCTATTTTGAAGTAGGGTTCAGTACTGATGGACTTACGTGGGCAAAAAGAGCCTGCCTTCCTCAGCACCGAGGCAATTTTTATCTTTGAGGGGCTGGGCTTTGCTAATACAGTCATGCATCCTCAACTTATCGATCAAAATGCATTACAAAACACCACTCTATACCATGTTCCTTTTTTCCCCCTTTTTTTTTTCCTCTCCTCTCATTAATTTCCATCATGTAATAAGAAAAACTCAGTTATGTTAATTGGTATGACTCCCCCTCAAGGGCATTGTGAAGCATGAAATAATTCCATTCATTACTCACAATGCAGGGACATGAGTTTTCCCTTGAGGATTTGTCTCATCTGGTGATTTGGTGACCATACAGAACAGTGATAGGATTAGGGACATATTGTTTTAAAATTAATAACTTGTTGGGGAGGGGCTGGAAGATGGTGGGTAAAGATGAAGCTTAAAATCCCAGAGATTACGTTTGACTTCGAGGCTCTTGGAGGCTGATGCCCCTAACTGGTGTTTATGAGGCAAACCCACTCTGCTGAGACATCGGCTCCTATTTTCTTTTTAAAAGGCAGCTGAGCTGGTGTTTAAACCATGCCACAGCCCAGCAGAAAGCTAAATCGATGTAAAGCTGGTCAGATTCATTTCTCCTTTTTTATTTTTGGGAGTCAGAATTTCGTTTCCTTAAAATGCAGTAAGTGTTCAGACATGAGCTCCCAGGCTGTTCCAAGCTCAGTTCAGTAGCGGAGCCTCCACCAGTGGTCTGCTGAGGCTTGTCCTCTGCACTAACAGGTGGCCCATAGCCTGCCAAACAAACACGGCCGTCCTAGTGCACAAACGTAGGTGATTCTAGATGAGGGGGGAGGAAAAGCCCATCTCTTTTTTTCTTTTCTTTTCTTTTGCTGAGCTAGCAAAAGAGCATCTATTGCTACTTTTGCTGCATTTGCAACATTTTCATTAGCAAAGGGGTTTTTTTTGGAAACCAGGCTGCCTTTGTGCAGAGGAAGTGAACCTCCTGACAGCTATGTCATTTCCCTTGCTCCCAAACAGCTTCTTGTCTGAGCGTACTGCCTCCACTTGTCTCGCTTAACATCTGGCTACAAAAGAGCAGGGAAGTTTCTGCCAGCTGTTCCTCTGCTCTTTTTCTTGCTGTTCTCAGACGATGTTATCAAATTTTTACTGCAGCTTTAATTTTGCTGGATTAATATGCATACTTTGGGGTATTGTTCCTTCTGTGCTCTGGACAGATTTACTGGTTTGACGACATCCTTCCTTACCACTGAAGAATCGGTCTGAGACAGCAGTGACCCTTGTTGCATGGGTGTGTTCATTAGCTAAGTGCAAAATACCGAGCAGCGTCAGACACGTAGATTGTTCCATCTCTTGAGCAGCCTCTGTGCTGAGGATTACTCATGAAAAATGATCAGTAAAATACGTTGCAGATGAAGGCTGTGACATGAGAGATAACCTTGCCATTAAAGGTCCCGTAATGCAAGCACATCTCCCTCACAGAAATGGAAACAAGTATAACATGTCTTTTAGCTGAATCAATAGAGATCAATGCAAAGACAATAACTCAAGAAATGGATGCATTAACCAGAGAGTAAGAACCAATATAATCCCAAGTTGAACCATGGCTCTGGAATTAGATGTAGGGATACAGACCATGTTACTCAAAGTCATTGAAATCCTAAGCAAAAAAGTGAAACATAAAAATAATTACAGGTTTTCATTTTAATCACGTTGTATGGTAGAAACTGAGATTTGGAGGAGGGAGGCACAGGAATAAATTAGCTTTATGATGAGGAGTGAAGGACCTATTTGCTCCTCGGGGTTATCTCCAAGTCAGCCATCTGTAACTGAGGATGTGACTAACTGACTTGGCAGAAAAGGAGCAACATCAGCCAGGGACCATGCAGTCACCTTCTCCAGGCTACCCTGGTGTTGAGGAGAGAGCGAGCTTTCCTGTTGCATCTGAGCAAAGGCCGGGAATATGTATTTCATACCTCTACCCACATGTTTTCAGAAAGAGAAAAAAACCTACAAAACCCCACAACAGTTTTGGTTTGACAAGCATTTTGGAAAGGTTTATGTAGTTGGAAGAATGACATCATACCAAGCTAATATGCATATGAGAGAGCCAAAATCCCTGCTGGAAGAACTGTGGGGAAAAAAAAAAACAAATAAGGGTGGGGGAAATACACAGTAAATGTGGCATCTGACAAGTGCAGCTGCTGCCACTGTAGGTATCCTGTGCGTGATAGAACTACTGAAAACAGTGTTTGATAGGAGTATACCCCAAAATTTAGAGAGAGCAGCTGACTGTATGCAGCTCCCACCATAATCACTGGGAGATGTAACCACTTAGCGTTGCTGGAAGAAAACCCAGCAGGCTATAGACTTGTGTCTAAATATACTGACTGCATGATCTTTTCTGGGTCTTGCCTTGTCAAAGAATAGACTGAAATCCAAAGTTACTGGGAGTGTATGTTTGCATTCCTCAGCCTTGCTATCACACCCACGATTGCTCTTTCAATTTCTACGCCTTGCTCATTGCATTGCTCTTTCCCATTGTGCTTGGAAAGCTGGTGATGAATAAGGCAGCCATGCTGCTGCATTGCCACCCTCCCGCCCTGCCTGCCACTGAAGCAGCTGAGGGCAGGACGATGGTTTCTCAGAGGTGTCTGACCAGGGAATGTAAGGTGCAGCAGGCTGGGAGCAGTGTGCTGTCGAAAGGAGGATGCCAGACATTTACTTGACCCTGAAGTTGGCTTCTGCTGTGACTGAAAGCAAAGGCTGTGGAGCATGGTTGATCTGCCGATCTTCTAGCAGTGATCGCTGTCTCTCAGGGACCGATGGGGATTCCAGCTGGGCCTGTGACACAGATAATCCCTAAGGCAGTACAACTACCTACAGGGATGGTTTCGAGGGTACAGTCTGAGCAGTCCACTGTTGGGCATACCTGCAAGCTTGTGTTTGATTGCTGGGAGACCCCACAAGAAAACAGAAGAGGTAAAAGTCCCAAACCAGAAATCAGTTTCTGGAGATGCAACTACACCTTTGAAGTACTCGCTCTACTGCCATAGAGCAAGTAGGAAAATCATAATAAAAGACACTTGAACCTTTTAAGCATCATCTCTTGGCAACAATGACCTCTCATGCATATTTATGTACAGCACTTAGCTTTATAATGGGCACTTGAAAGACATTTAATTCTTTTTTGCCTAGGAATGAAGTTATGTGGTGTGTGACAAAAATGTTCCAAGGTCCAAATATTAAAATACAGACGTGGTCCTGGTATTTCCTGCATGCCAGCCAAAACTACCTCCTGGGAGTACATGGTTTAAGAATTTATGTACTACTTGATTAAAAGAATATGAGTTTGCAAGCATATATACATACCCATAAGACTTAGTAAAATCAGGTAGTTGCTACAGGGTTTCAATCAGGCTTTCCTGGAAGAATTTCAGCCAGGTCCTATGGCTTGGTTTGGTTTGTGAAACCTTTTTGTTGCACAGAACTTTAATGTTATTCATTATGCACTGAAAGCAAAATCATATGACTACAATTTCCTAAGTAACTTAATTATCTTATTGATTCTTATGGGGCAAAACACTACTTTTATTGTTAGTTAATACTGCCAGGTCTGGCTATGCAATTCTGGATATAGGAAGTTCAGTTTAATGTGTGTTTAGAGGGAAAAAGTCTAAAAATAGATGCCTTAAATAACTTTTTTTTTTTCCTTTCAGAATGTGAGTATAGCTATTCCTTTGTGTGATCCCTGTTCTTAACTACTACAGGATGTACAACCTATTACACTTTTCATTGGGGAAAAAGAAATATAGATAATGAAACATAAAAATGCCCTGTGAAAAACATTTAAAAAAGCTTTAAGTACCTGAACAGAAATGCACAAGGCAAAGATACACAACCCTGCTGTTTTGGAACCAAAGTAATTTTATGGAAAATGAAAAGAATACTTGCTATAATTTCAAGGGCTTACACTTTCAATCTTATTTTAAGTGGAAATGTATCAGGAAATTCTTACGCAGAGGGCACATAAATAGTATCTTGTCTGTCTCACAGAAAAGACAGTATGAAAGATTCATTAGAAACTAGGACATATAACGACTTCTCCATTCTTTCAGTTCTTAGCCAGTGCTCTAATAAAATTCAAACCTGCTACATCTGCCATACTACACTGTTAATTAGTTTTCTATTTATTTAGCAGATCTAGAAGTGGAAAGCAATCTATTGCCAGTGAATTGTTTGACTTCTATGCTAAGTAGGCTGCATTCCAATCCTCTGATGTTGAAACTAGCATGAATCCAACTTTCATCTCATTGCCACGTCAAATTAGCGCCCAGCAGATTCTAGATACAAAGACTTTTTCCCCCCTCCTTTTGGTTTGTATAAGACCACCAGTTCTTGGAATCCAAGAAACAGAAGCTTGGCAATTTTTCTGCAATACCTCTTCCCTCCCCCCCTTACTTGCTACAACGGGTTAAATATAGGAGGTATAGAGGCTGTGGTTTGTTTATATTAAAGGAGGAACATGATTTTAAGCAGACCATGTTCATTATGTAAAACAAAAAATATTGATGTGTATTCTGCAAGAGTGTTCTGCAAGAGTATTCTGCAAATACTACCCAGCCTAAGAGCACCCCAGAAAGCCTTGGCAAAATTATGACTTTTGCACATGCTTTGCCATTTTCTATTTCTGTCTGTGTTCTGCAATATGTTGCAGCATCTAAACACCACATTCTGTATGTGACTTACTCCTATCTTGCAGTGTCAACAGAGACACTGGATTGTGAAAGTATAAAACAAAGCCAGATGACATTAGAAAAGAAATTGTCTAGAAACGAAGCCATTAATCCTAGCATACTGCACTACAGGAGCTACAGCATGTTAGAGGGGATGTGAGAATACAAACCTACACCCAGATTTTGGAGTTTTGAACTTTTTTTTTTTTTAAATCCAAGTGCAAAGTTTTATTGTGGTTTTGGATCAGGTTAGTACTAAACAAGCCACTATTCTACAATGAGTAAGCAAAATGCTGTAGTGAACTTTAGCAAAGCAATGACAAAGCTGATCGCCTACCGTACCGTTATTTGTAGAGCATCCTTAATAAAGTTCTTGTCATAGGCAAGGTGTTGGTTTGGTTTTGACTAATTTATGATGTAAGCCAGAGAAATACAATATACAGCACAGGACAGCAACATACAAAAGCTAGGTCCAAGAGCACACTGGTGGTAGTGTTCGCAAAAGAATAGCTCCTTTCAAGAGAGAGAAAATAGATCTCTTACACTAGACAATGATATTTTTGGAAAAATGTTTTTGAATTTCAGGTCTGAAACAGAAATAGTGAACTTTGGGTTAAATACTGGTTGAGAACAAAACTATGTGAGTGTAACTTTATTGTGTTAATTGATTAGATGGCTTGAGATTCATAGAAGAAAAGCTTTTTAAAAATAAATGTGTGATACTTGGAAAGGAAGTTCAAAGCCAGGACTAGACACAGACAACGAGGGTAGGAAGGAGAAGAGATCTGAAGGAGGCAATGTGTGAAAGAAAGTGGAATAGGAAGGGAAAATGTGCTGAGTTTTGAACTGAAGGAACTTGATGTCAACTTAAGATAGAAAATCCAGGAAGAGTCAAGACAAGTCAACCAAACTTCTTTTCTGATTTAAATTCATCGCTTTCTTTCTTTGCCATTTGGGGTTGTGGGTTTTCTTGGGGTTTGTTTCTTTTTTTCTTTTTTCCAGAGACAGATATTTTCTTGGCCATTGTTTCTTTAGTATGTTGCTCTCTTTCACCTTTAGGAGGAGCAAACTGTCTAAAAAAAAAAAATGTAATTCTGAGTCTGGGAAAATAAAAAATGGCACAGCATAGTGACATGTTTGGGAGTGAGCAGCGACATGAATCCTCTAGTGCTCCCTGGAAGCCTCCATTCTTACAGCTCAGTGTTTATTCAAGGTAGAATAAAGGAAACAAACTGCATGAGTCAGAGTAATATTCCTAATTTTTTTTAAAGTGGTTTTCTTGGGTTCCTGGCATATTCAGGATGACTGAAGACTGCTACTTAACCAAACGTGCCATTAAGTAAATGTTGCATTTGTAACGGCTTGGTTTGAATTTTTAATAGTCAGGAACGGGAAAGAGTATAAAATAGGATTTATTAATCTTTCCAGTGTTCATCGAGCTGAAGGGACTGAAACAAACAGCTGAGGTTGGAGGCAGGAATCAGAAGGACAGAGCTATGATAATGAAGTGCTGCGATGTATAAGCATGTCTTCTGATGATTAGGAATAAATCCATGAGTTTCAGGAGCCTTAGATATACCTGGTCTGCAGTTTTTCCAAATGGACAGATTATCTGCATGCACACATGAAACAGTTGCCAGAAAGACTCCTGCTTATTATGAACTGTTCATAATCTTCCTGTAAGTTGCTGGAGCTGAATCTTGGCCACAGCTCCCCTAGTTTCTGCCCAGCTGGGAAAATTTGGCTTTATCATGTCTGTCCCTGAGCACTCGGGGTGCCTGGTACAGTACATCCTCTCTTACTGATTGCTTCTGCCCTTGTTCAGAGGGGGCAGGGAGCTCATCCTGCAAACAAAGCTGCTGTGGTGCTCCCCTTTTTGAGCAAGTTACGTGCTCGTGTCTTGTTTTCTGCAGTAGCATATAAAAGAGTTTGACTAAACTCCCATATGCAACCAACAGGTGCTTGTGACCATGGATGTTGCATAACCAACGCATGATAACTTATAAAATATTTAAACCTGCAGAAAGAATTCAGAATTTCAGCAAATTTCTGTCTTGTCTGGCTGCTCATTTTGATTGGCTACAGAAAAAAAAGCCAGTTGTGCATAAACTCCATCTGTTCTTGCGGAGTAATATGTATGTGGTTGGGAGGAACATTTCAAGGGATATTTAAGTAGTGTTATTGGAAAAACAGATAAACTGAATACGGGATCAGGATTCCATTTGATGCACAGAGGCGGCTGCAATAATCAGCAATTAAACTTTTTGCAAAAATATTGGCAGAAGTAATTGATCTTTTGAGTGTAATGTATGCCTTGCAAGAAATTTTGTAAGCTATTTAAATTATGCCTCTATTTGACAATGCTATGTAATCTGATGCTACAAAACTACACCTCTAATTCTTGTCTATGCAGATGTTGCACTGAAATGTGTCTCTCGGTATTCAGTAGAGCAAGATAGAGACTTTACTGAATAGTGGGACAAAAGGCAGAGAGTTAAGGTGCCATTTCATAACATGACTGACATAACTCAGATTAATTGTTCTTCTGGTCTGTGATACATAAACACAGTACTTCTGTAATAAGAGTCAGCTGAGAAACACCCAAAGTATGAGCCAAGACAGTAACGTGTAATTTTAATTGCAGGAAAAAGAAAGGGTTTGTGGGAGAATAACGAGGCATGTGTCTCCCAATTTGTACTCCTTACTTCCCCATTACTTAAGTCGGTTTTAGTGTAGGGGCAGCCAGAATAAGACATGAACTTAATTTCTTGGTGTGCTAGGACACAGCAGCCAGCAGGCTGTATTATCATAACAGGCAGGAACAGTCACCTGAGAAACCTCTACATTTCTTTGGGTCTGATGCAATTTTACAGAACTGAAGAACAACTCTGGTGAAATCATGTTTGTGCCAGGAGATCCAAATGGGTCCCAGCAACAGCAAAGAGAAGACGGGGAGGAGAGGAAGCACTGAGCTCTGCTTTCCACAAAATAAGGCCTCTGGAAATAAGATGGTGTCACAATCTCTGTATTTGTTGTTACATGCTTAAAAGGTCCTTTGTGGTTCAGGCAAGAAAGATCCTTGCCCTGGCAAGCTTACATGCTAATTGAAACCTTTGTGTGGCTGCACAGCACAGCAAAATGGGGAGCTGTGGTGACAATGGAAATACTATGACACCGGTTGTGTCAAAGTACACATTTCAAGATTACCAGCCATGAGAAAAGGGTGGATATTACTGTAGGACAAGGGGACACGTGGAATAGGGAAGCTGTCCGGAGCAGCACAGCTCAGGGAGAGGGGTACCACGAGAGAAGCCTGGATAATCAGGAACAAAAGAAATTATGAAGGAAGCTTGGAAAGTCAGGAGTTCTGAGATAAACTAAAAGAGACATAGCAAAACAACAAACTGAGTAGATTTGATTGTCTGAATTATGTGTTTGAAGGTGGAGTAGCAGGTGAAAGGAATAAGGAAGATGTAACCATCTGAGAGGCTTTATAGGGATCATCTGGAGCCTAGAGGCAGAAGGAAGGTGAGAAGCTGAACTGTGAAGAAGTGAAATAAAGTTAAGGAAAGCTAAGGATGAGGTATATCTGTTCTGGAGGCAAGCATGGCAGTGGAAGATGGTGAGTGACTAGGAGATTAGAGCAAGGGGAAAAAAGGAACTTGAAGATGTGCAATGTGTGTTGTGAGGACAGAAGAAGGAACAGAAGCTTTAGAAAAGGGAGGAAAAATGTCCCTTGTAGGTGGGAGAGCAGGGAACACTAGATCTGTTAGATTACCTATGCAATATAATAAGCAAAGTAGTAGCAGAGAATAGAGGGCTACCATTGCTTTTAATGGTATATCCTAATCTATATGCAGTACATAATCTCATAGAGTTTATTTACGGACTTGCTAGAAGTGAAAGCACAGGTTAAAACATTCAGCTGGAAAGTTATAGGCCCTTAATACTCAGCACAACAGAGGCAAAACAGGGAGAAGGTNTAAAGAAAAAATGGGTTAACTTTTCAGGGAGGAACAGTTTCCTGGCCCTATGGACATCGTGAGCTTTGTGCTGTTTTGAATGAATGAACGCATTCTTAAAATGTCTGCAGTTGCAAGCTTTCTTTTCTGCAGCACATACTGTCATGCCTCTGGCACTCTGCTTATAGCGTGCTTACTCTGGTCGCGCTCTCCCACTTACGATGTGTGTCCTTCGCCACCACCCTCTGAATTCCTCTTGGGTTCATTCTGTTATTTGCTCTAGCTGTTTACATTTCTCTACTTCCATGCTATGTTTCTGCTTCTGCCGAGGCTGGGATGCGCATAAAGCTGTATGCTAAATCCTTTCCTTCTGTCTGTGGCTCCTGACCCCTACACGCACTGATGAACATTTGCCTCCTTGTTTCGGAGAACGCTTTTTTCTGCAGGTGATCTGGCACCCGCAGCGTTAGTTTGCTGCTTGCTTTCTGTCCGCTGTTTGCAATTCAGTCTCCTTTTCCTTAGATGCATCACAGCTTCTGATGAATAGTTGTGTTTTTCTGGCAGCAAGAAAAAAAAAGGCCTACTTGCCATCTGCTGCAACTGAGGTTTTCTCTGAGAAGTGGTAAAATCTCGGCGGTTTTTAAATTTTGGAAGACCTGACTGGGTTGGGGGTGATGGCAAGCGAGGAAGGAGAAAAAAAACCTTTCTACATTCTGATTCTGGGGAATGTCCTTTCTGCATGTTATTTTTTAATTTACCTTTGAGAAATCAAACTATCCAGCAACATTGCCTTTTTCTCCCCAATATTTTTGAAGGATAGAGACCAGAAGTGAGAAGCACCTATGTTACAGCCCTTTTCTTCCCCCACTCCCCTTCATCGAAGGCCTCATTATGCATCGGCCACTTCTGTGTTCTAGAGGATTGAAGGGAAATAAGCAAGTAGTCCAGCACCACATCCAAATAGTTTAAAAGAGGTTACCTACTAGGACATCATGCAGTATCCATCCTCTTCCACTGATTTTAATGTAGCAAACCCATTGCTAAAATGCAGGTTTTTCTTCAATGTGGTATAATCGGTAATATAGTAATATTAAAAAACAATCAGTCCACTTCTTTTGTAACATGTTTGAGTGTCCCAGTTCATATCTGCATGTATGTGCACTTTTTAGTGTTTTGTGTTTCTGATTTTATGTCTCTTTAAAAAGCTAGTCATGCCATGAAGAAATACAAAATGCTGAGTTTGAGACTGAGTTTATTTGCAGTTAATGATATTGTGACGTTTTCTGGTGTTTTAAGTTCTATGATTTCTATTGCTGTTTATTCGGGGGTCTTTTATTTCAGCGTGTTTAAATATCTGATGTAACAGAAAAAATAATACAGGGGAAATATCTGTCATTTTTATTGTACAAGTCAGACACCATTTATATAAGACACAGTTTAAAAACATTTCAAATACTGTCTTTGGAATTAAAAAGATTTTTTTTCCCTTTTTTAAAGAAAAGGCCCTTTCAAAGGGATATTGTAATTTTAATCATTGTTCTGGAAAATTACGGATAAAATCCTGGCATCAATGAATCAAAATATCCATTGATGTCAGGTGGGCTTGAATCTTCTCTCTAGTTTAAAAAAACACGTTACCTAGTTTTATGAACTGACTGCAGTGTAAATCCACTGTTGACTTTATGCTCAAATATTCTTTCTTCTAAATTACAAGAACCTGAACAAATGTAACCGTTTGCCTCACATTCCATGACAGCAGAATAATTGAGGCCGCTCACTTTGATACAGGAAATAACAGAGGCCACCAATGCTTGGGAAAACATTTTGAGAAAATCAAACAGTATCGATGCAGGTGCAGGTAAGCGTTTTCACAGGTTGCGCTCACGTAGGACTGATCATTCTCTTCCTCCCTGGCAAGAACATCATCTCAGAGTAAAAGAGGTCTCCTTGTTCTGCAGCCCCGGGCTTTTTCACAGAACAGATATGGCATGATGTGAGATTTAAGGACCAGGTCAGTACTTTATTTTGTGCTCATTAATTGCTCCTGACCCAAGTCCTCCCCTCTGCCCTCTGATGTGCTTGGACACACGTTGGGTCCTCATTTCTTCTAACAGCTCTTGGTTTGGTACAGTTTTTCTTTCTGTCATCTCCTCTGAAATACAACCTGCAGCCCACTGTTCAACACAAATCACACGCTGCATGCCTGTGTTAGAGCAGAAACCTTTCTGAGAAGAGATACTGGAGCTTTGTTCTTGGCAGTTTTAAGCAAATTGCAAAAGCTTTTGTGTGGTGTAAATGGCCAAAAAAAGGACTGCAAGTACTTCTGTGAATGACCATAGAAGACTTTGCTTGAAATTGCTAAGAGTGCGTGCCATATATTAGGTGCTGCAAGGTTTCGTAAGGTGCTAACCCAGCTGAGAGCTTGCAGGGTCAAGCTGAACATTGTGCTGTTACCAGATAGCTGCACAACACAAGACTTTCCCATTCCTGACCTCTTAATTTCTGCTTCATGTGAAGGCAGAACAAAGGAACAAAAAACCCCTTCGGATGGGGAGGTCTGTCTTCAAATTTATTTTCTAAGTTGCTGCTAAGACCTAAAACACAGTTTGCTGCTTGTAGCCTTCTGTGAACAAAGATACCAACACCCAGAAGCTGTTTCTCAAGTTTCAAAACCAATTATTCTAAAACCAAAGCCTTTATTTGTGTTTGGCTGAAGCTAAATAAACTTGAAATTCAGATATTTCTTTGGAAAGAATGGTCTGCTAATTGGTGTTGAGGATAAAATATTTGAGCTTATTTATTTCTCCCACTTGCCTAAATGATGTTTCAGAAACATTCCCCTGTTATTACAGTCTATTAAATCAGACTTATCAAAAGGAAACATTTATTGATATCTTGAGAGACGTGTGCGTCTAATTAAGGTTGTGTTGCTGTGCATATTTTATATTAAAGTAAATGTTTCCTGCAACTTGATTTTAATCAGGTCTGAAGTGCCTTAATAAATGTTTGGCTCCATCATTTAGGCTTTTTCCTTTCCCTGGACTAAGGGACGATGTACTATATCAATTTGCAAAGTCACATCATTTACCATTGCTTGAGGAAGTTCTGCCACACGCTGTAGTATTTATTCAATACACTTGTGCCTGGAAATGGTGGCAACTGATACTAAATGCACATTTTTGATGGAGCTTGCAAGCACCGGTAAACCCAGAGGAAGTCTGGAGAATTTTTAGACTGCAGTTCTGAAGTGTGATTAGACAGCCAGTTTCCTTATTTTTTGGTTATTTCACCTAAATCTACTTGGAACTATGATTACTAGGAGAAAAGAAAAAAAAAAGATTTATGGGTTTCTGAAGTCCTAATTTAAAGTTTCTAATTTATGAGCTTGCTTTTTTGTTGTTAATTGTTGTGCAAGGTCTGTCTTTGGGCAGTTACTCTTGTCCTTTGCTGTTTTCTTTACTACCTTTCTTGTTTAATGTACAGCTGCCACTGTTGGAAGGAAATTCAGTCTCAAGTATGCAGCCATTTAAACACCTGTCCTGTGCTTGGGTTCTACTTTTCCTGTGCTGTCCCTCATTTCCATTGTTAACTTCATCCTTCATAAATAGTTTTTTCCATGCTATAATTTAAATTATATGATATGTGACCTGATCTTAAAAGATAACTTAAAAGGTTAACAGAAAGAGACTAGCTACTGCTTTTTTGTCTGTAAAACATTGTCAGTTTTGAGTGAAATGTCATATATGCCTATGTGGAAATGTGGCCAGGTTTTTAGAAGAGTCATTTATGATGCAAGAATAAGTTTATCTAATTAACTAAACATTTCTGCCAAATAGCTGTGTAATAGATTGTTATCTTAATTCTGCTGGCAAAGGGATGCAGTAATGCAGAACCTTTTTGCACAGTATATTCAGTGTGTGTATACATATACACACACTACTATATATTAGTATATTTACACATTCATGCTTGTATACATGCATATATATTTGTGTTGGGAGCTGAAGATTTCCTTTTGTTCTCTCAGGCTTTTCTAAATTTTGGCAATCTTTTTGTTACTACTCTAATTAGTATACTGTGTAATAACTTTAAATTAAAGCTATGATCTTACTGTAATAGACGGTTTACACATAACAGAAAGAGACGTTTTTTACCAGTGATACAATAATCCACATAGACATAGCAGATACGAAAAGGAAGAAAGGAAGAATAGTTATTCCCCACTAATGGGGCACTTAACGATGGAACAACCCCATGCTCTGCTCAAACTCACATGGGGATTACATCTGCACTGAGAAATTAAGCAGTGCCAGGGAGTGCATCCTGCTGTCGGTGGTGCTGTTCAAGTGTCAGGACATCACCGGGAAGAGTTTTCCCTTAAGGCCAACTAGCACTTTCCAAAGACTTCCCGGGCACCCTTCCATAGGTGACCATGCTGTGTTGGATGAAATCTTAACAGTGCGAACACGGCCAGCCCAGGGTGCCTGGCCTTACACAGTTGGGTCCCGGTCCTCTTTGTTTAACTTTTCAGAAGGGATGCAGCCAGAAAATCTGTATCAAAAGTTGACATTAAATCCAGATTCCTTTTGTCTCATTCCAGTGCCTTTCTAGATCATTACCCTCATTTATATCACATTATTCTTAAAAATCACCCTGGTAAAATGACTAAGGCTGTGTTTAAGGAAAAAAACAACCCCCTTTCTTTTCCTCAGACAAACATCACAAGATGTTAATCGATTTGTTTCCAGCTTTGATGATTATTTTTTTTTTTGTGAAAACCAAGATGACAAATTAAAGAAAGCAAACGATAACTGTTTCAGAAATAAACTTTTAGAATGCTCCAAAATTAGATCATGTAATTAGTACTCAACTTACGAGCATTGACATTTGGTGGAATTACACTTGTGCAAACAAATTCACTTCACACAGTTTAGGAACACTGATCTTTAAGAAGGAATGATTCTTGAGGTTCATTGATTTAATTCCTGATATTCAACAGTCCTTAAAACAAAAATTCTCACACTTTGCCAAAGAAAATCCTTGACAAAAAAAAAATAGCAATGGTTATTGCTTAAAAAATGGCAGAAATGGAACGGTGCCAAATTATTATGTTCTGATACAGGGAATATGTATTCTTGAAATAACAGTACAGGCTCCATGTTAGTTTATTCTGTATTTTTCTTCAAGTAAGTCTGCAAGTTTTGTCTTCAAATAATCACTTTGTACTTATAAAGTGTGCAGATTCTGCTGGCAAAAACATCAGGTAAGAAAACAGGTATCAAGCAGAAGCCTGTTCTTCTGCCCTTCCCCCTTTATGTGGAGCAATTCAAACAGGAGAAAGCAGGGTAAGAAAAATACCATGCTTGGAGAGGAAAACTCTCCTAGATCCACTTTCCTTCTTCCTAAGTCAGCACTGTTGATGTTGGAAGCTGCTTGCCTGGAAGAACAACCGCTAACTTCTTGATGATTTGTGAAGAAATCTGGAGTTGATTTGTGTAAGAGGGAGGAATGATGTTCTGTTTTACCCCACCAGCGCCTCGCAGCCTTGCTCTTACAACCCTCAACCCTTAGAGGAGTTCTGTACCTGTCTTTGTGTCTAAAGGCGGGCTCAGGTTCCCTCATCAATTAATTCATGAAGGTTAGGTGTCTGAAGGATATTTCTGGAAACTAGATTTGCAGATTCATGAGCTCATAGAACTACACTTGTGAATCTGAACTATGAATCTGAACATTGCTTACGTATGAGAAGATAAGAAAAAAACATGCATCACCCATAGTAACCTGAGAAAATCTGTAGATCTGCTATGTCGATATTCGCAGAGATAAAGACACCCATTTTTTTTTTTTTTATTGTATTTAATGTTAGGGGAGAACATGTTTTGAGAAATTCGTCTTAGGACATCTTATGCTAGACCTCTAAGCACTTTGGTAATCATGGCTTCAGCATTTTGTAGGCTTCCTGTCTGTTAGGAACTCTCAGCCTATCTGTCAGCAGAAATCGAGGCATCTGTGAGTACAGAAAGAGACAGACAATTTTCATGTTATACACCTAAATCAACTGTTTAGGCACTAAAGAGAAATACTGTCAGCATGTCCAGCAAACTCGCAAAAAAAAAATTCATTGCCTTTCAGGTTCCCTTTCAGTTCAGTGCCATCCATGGAGATACACCTTCCATCTGTGAGATGACTCTGTTACACTGGCATGGAAACAGCTAGACTGCTCACAGCTTAGGCAGAGTGGCAGATTCCCTTTAGAGTGCTGTGATTCAGCTGTAGGAAATTTCTTTTGGGAAGAAAAAAAAGGTAAATTTATGCATTTGGAAAAATCCCAGCCTAAAGATTAAGCAGACTCAAGGAAGTACTTTCTTGAAAACACACGGCTGCACCTCACTGCCTTCAGATAAAATGTGACAAAGCTTCAGAATCAGCCTTAGAAAAAAAGGAAGATTGCTCATTTTTAGCACACGCCACAAAAGATGAGTGGTGAGAGAACTTACCTGCAATTTCCAGTGGTGTGTGGTTTTGCGTGTTTTTTTTTAATCCTTACATATTTTATGACTTCTGAATTTCAGCAAAACTTTTCAGACAATGGAAAATAGTAAAAAATGTGTAGTGAATTCTTCCAGTTCCATGACTTTTTTTATTATTTTTTTTTCTCCTCCAGGAATTTTTTCCCCCAGGCACTGGGACCCAAAGTATGAATCCACTGTAGGACTTTGATTCAGGAGAGTGAAGAATGTGTTCCTACCCTTCGCGATTTTTGAAGCAAAACTTCACAAGGCAGAAGATTGCTGGGTAGGTTTGTGATTTTGCCTTTAAGAATCCACTGAAAGCACTACTGGTTTATTGGTGCAATTCCATTTGCGCATTTTCATCTTCTGGAAGCAGAGTTTATTCTACTATATTGTAAATCTGTGGATGCAAATGGGTTTCAGAGGAAGAAAATAAGTGCTAAGCTTAGGTAACTAGTTTATGTCCTATATTCTATTTAAAGAATGTGAGCTAGCTAATAACACAGGTCGGAAGTCTCATTGGTCTAGACAGGACTTTCTGGCTCCTCACATGGGTCCCTAGTTTTCAGTTAAACTTCTGAGACTGGAGAAGGCAGCTTGTCCTTGGTGTCAGTGTGCTGGACTGAGATGTAGCTGATGGGCGCACGTGTATCATGTCTAGCTCAGGCTTGTTATCTTTGTAAATTTTTGTATTTTCCTGTGCCATTTTCTTTTAGGCAAAGTACAGATAATTGCTTTTCTTGTCATTAGTATGGCAGTTCTGTGAGCTACAACCTCTTTGGCTTTGGGGATTTTGGGTTGCTTTTTTTGGGGGGGGTAATTTTCTGGTGTTAAAAATGAAGGCCTTTTACAGGACTGACATACCTGCTCCCTGGCTTAGGCCTACAGTTCATCCACCTTTCACACCCCAGAAAACTGCTTTCAGTGACCTTGACTTGTGCGCCACTTTCTTCCTCCTCTCTTTGGGAGTGTTAATAGCTTAAAGGGAGTGAAAAAAAAACAACCCTACTCAAGCCAAGGACTGTCTCAACTTTGTTTTTTCCTTACCGTTCTCCATATAAAAGCTTTCCACTTCATCTGGCTCTACCACTGCATCGCTCGTCAGTGTTTTTCCCCAGCTTTTCTGTTCCTTGCTTCCAATTCTTCCTTCTTCAAAGCTTATTCAAGTATCTTGTCTCCCTGCTGCTCTTCTCTTCCGTTTACCAGCTTGATGCATTTTCCTCCTCCACCTATTAATCCACTGTGTCCTGTACACATATATATAGAAGGAAGTCCTTCTTGCCCTCCCTGCAAAGCCACCCACAGAAAAGAGGCCAGCCATTATACAGATGTGCAAATATGTTTCACTAAGCTCCCACATAAGTCCTTCAATTTGCCCAGGCCGGACAAGTCCAGTTAAGTTTGAAATCTCCCCAGTTAAGAGACAAAACAGATTTTTTTGATCACTTTTAAGTTTAAGGAGTTTAAGTACTTCAACAATATCTAAAATTGTGTCTGTGGTCACAACTGGCACTGTAGATTTATAGAAATAAAAAAGCAAGGGGGAGAAGATGTAGGATAAAGGACTAAACAAAAGTGATGCAATGTCAGTTGTCAAATGCTAATTTTTTATTAGGTTGTATACAACTGTAGTGCCTTGGGATCTGCTAAGCAAAATTTGTTTCACTCAGCCCTTGGGTATCACAGGCAAAGTAATTGAAATAGCAACATCAGTATTTGAAGATCATAAACAATAACTTTAGAATAAATGAAATGTAGATGGTTTTATTGAACTTAATTACATATGAAATTGAATACCTTGAAAACAAAGTACAATAAAAACATGAACATATTTATTAGGGCAATGTTTTATGAAATTCAGAAAGGCATATTGTAAATATGAAAAACAGAGCCTAGAGAGTGAAATACTATTGCGCTTGAAAAGCTAAGAATTAACAGTCTGCAATTGCTTCACTAAGTTTTCAAATGAGAGCACAAAAGCACATTTTGAGATCTCATGTTCTGGTTCATAAATGTGAAAGAATTTACTGTCCCACGTATATGAGTTAGGGCCCTATCTGCCACAGCTATGTGTGCACCAGAGAATAAAAAGGGGTAGAAGGAAGGTAGAGATGATTAAAGGTTTCAGAGATTATTCTTCTTGACAACATAGTATTAGAAGAATTAATATATCCATATTTCAGTTATAGTATTTTAATGCAATATAGTCTTCCACCTATAAAAACATGTTTCTTATGTTGCAGTTTTGAACTACCCATACAGAAAATAAATTCCTATTCTAGTATATCTAGCTATAATCTCAGTATATTCTATGTATTTAATTTTTAAAAAAGTCACTTTAGTTTCCACAAAAGTCCTCAATCTCACAAAATCTAACCCTCCTAAATAAACATACTGAAGCTGGCAAAATCATGGCAAAACCTTTAATTATTTGACTTGTAACTCAAATCAAATGATACTTAACAGCACCTTGTAACATTAAAAAAAAAAAAAAGTATCCTGTTTATTACAACTGATGTTAAAGGAAACTTGTACAGGACTAAAGCTTTGCCTTTTCTTCATTACCGAAAACACAAATCCAGTTAAGACTTTTTAGACAAGCTTTCATTTTTCAATTAACATGTTTTATTTCAAATTTATTCAGAGATGAAATAAGAGTTACATTTGCAGCTGAGGGAAGCAAAGATGAAACTTTGTTTTTTTGTGCTCAGCCATACAATTTATTTTTCTCCTGGCAACAGATTTTAAATCTCTTTGCCCTTTTTTTTTTTCATGGGAACTGTTTAGTAAGTGCCGACATTAGAGCTGACAACGCTTTGTGTGTTTTTTTTTTCCTTTTGCCTGGTTTCTGTGTCTGTGTGTGCAGGCATGCATTCATTAACGTAATTCCTAAACGTTCAACAAGAGTGCATCATAAACCAGAGGAAAAAAGCCTCATAAATATTTAGATCCTCAATCTACCTTCCAAAATTGAAGTGAAAAAGAGTATTTAGTGAGGACTTGGTGTGAGTTAATCTGCATATGAACTGAAAGAGGGTACAAAAGGATGAAAAGGTGGTGGAAACGAGCATACAAACCCCATAGTCTCCAGGGGGCCATTCATCTTGTTCTTGTCAATACAATCTCAGTCTCACTGCTTGGCCATGTTCTGCGCATGACCCAACAGACTCGCTCTGCTAAGGATGTGCGTGCTTTCTTCCCAGTTTTGTTCTATCGTGTAATTTTTCGAGAGGAGAAGCAAAACACTTCATGTTTCGGAAGCTGGAGAAATTTCTCTACGTGCTTCTCTACTTGATGTGGTCCACACACTGACATACAAACTTAAAGCATTTACATAAAAGGACCAGTAGGTTACATGAAAAGCAATTTTAGGTAATTTGACAATTATTGAGAGGTGATGAGATCACAATGTAGCTTAAAGCATATTATTATCTGCTGTAGAGCTACAAGACCGCACAATTTGGACCTAGTGCTGTATGGATTTATATATAAAACTCCACTATTTCTAACAAACAACACTGTCAAAAAGTCCAAAATTACAGATTAAAAAAAACCCAGAACACCAATAAAATTTGGTATTTAATGTATTTTCATAATTGTTACAAATCGTTTAGGTTGGAAGGGGACCTCTTGAAATCATCTAGTCCAACCCTACACATGGAATTCTGCAAATTTTTTTTTTGTACTTTTATTTTCAAATGTGAGGAAATGTTGTAATACATTCAATAATTATTTATTTCACGATCTCAGATCAAATTAATTTTGAAGGATTACATCACACTACCTAGATACAATAACTTGTGATCGCCAACTGCTGTGCTTAGGTATCCTTTTCAGCCAAAAGGGCACAAAGGCCACTAAACAGTTAAGTCTGTAATTAGACACAAATAATGATTTCACACATAACAGAATTCTTGATCATAAGCAGCCAAAGGACAGCATTTTTTGGTGGTTGTGAGGAAAAAGTTGGAATGAAATAATGTAATTAACTCAATTCATCAAGTTCCACATCAATCATACAAAGATACAACAGGAAAATCACATCAATATGATAAGCAAAATGGTTATTTTGGTCACATAATGGATTTGTAATATTCACTTATCTTACTACATTGCTCATCTACCATTTTGTACTTGTGATAAGTACACTTTTTTCCAAATTAATCTCTACATTTCAGTCTCCTTCTTAAATTAACACAGCAGGGGTTATTTTGGTTTTTTTTTTTTGGTTTTTGTTTGTTACTAGGCCTCCCCAAAACCCTATTACTGGAGGAAAGTAGCGAGCATATTAATGTAACATCAGGTACAAGCCTGAACCTACAAGCCATGCTTATGCTGCTGCGACTCCCCCACTAATTACCTGTTGTCAATCTAACACAAAGGACTCCGCCTACTCTGACAAACTTCTAATGAAGTACCAAGATACATCTGTAGCCAGAGGGATAATTGATTTCACTACTAACCTGCAAGACAGGTGCATACAAACTCCAAAATGGGACAACAGATCAATTATGCCTCTAGAAATGAAAATCAGATGGATAGCTATAAATAGACTACCTGGAAGGAAAACCGAGGTAGGGACATATACTTCAATTGACTTGCTAAGGGGAAGACCTTCTGGCATGAAAACTGGCCATCTGATTGGCTATGTCATGACTTTTTAAAAGCAAGTAGAAAAATTCTACAGATGGGGAAATGCTTTAAGTCCAGCTGTGCCTCCTCTCCACCTCTAACAGAGAAGTGGTTTGCCAGCTTCTCAAATAACAGACTTTCCAGACCTTTCTACAGTGGGAATCATAGAATGGTTTAGGTTGGAAGGGACCTTGAAAATCATCTTGTTCCAACCTCCCCTGCCATAGGCAGGGACACATCTCACTAGAAGGAGGAGGGCTGCCTAATTTGGGTTACTTAATACCTGTTCTCATGCTGACCGTCAAAACAGAATTAGAAAAATTCAGGATAATTCTTTTCCCTGCCTTGCCTCAAATAGTGCTTTCTTTATAGTTCCTGCCACACCTGTTGTTTTTTTTTGAGCATATTGTCAGACCAGACTATTAATTTGTTAATACCTAGCAGAACGGTATTGTTATGCAAACTGGGTAGCGCGACATACTCTCTGGGAAACTTATTTTTGCATTTCTCTGCTCCTTAAGCTGATAGGACAACAGTTGGGGTGTGTGTGTGCTAAAAACAGACAACTGTCACACCAGTTCTGTAAAAATAAGAAACTGTAATCAATGTGTCACAACCTTTCTTACTTTGACAAGTTATGTAAACACCTGAAAGGTGAAGAAAAACTGCCCATGAAACTTTCAAATACATATTTTTAAACAAATACAATACTGTAAGAGATGTTAACATTTCAGTGATCATCTTTATTTATAAATGACACAATAAATTGTATAATATAAAGCTGCCTATTATAGAACTTCTTAAGGCTGCTTTCTCAGAGTTATAAGAAAAGTTGTAACATGTATATGGGAACTTCTGTTCTAAATGAACAGGAATATCTAGACCTATGTGAACTGGATCTGTACAAAAGTCATTTGAATATACAGGAAATGTGTTGTGTTTCCCTTCCCTATATTTCAGTCACAATCAGAGATCAAACACAAAACATTTCAAACTAAGAAGAATAATACAAATCTAAGAGAATTTGAGGGATGGCCAGCAGCATAAAGTATAATTTCTAGACACTTCAAATTTACCTGCAGTGATTTTTTTATCAGACCAACTGATACTTGTCAAAATCCTGAACCCAAGCTGTTGTTCAGACTATTCTGCGAGCAAAAGTGGTTAAAACAAAAATGTTTCTGCATGCTTACAGTGAGATTCAGTTAACTGTTCAGCAGCTCACAGTGGCCACTCCAGATGTCCAAAAGGTGTGAGACATCTGCACAGAGCTGGCAGATGTGATACAGGAATGATGACAGAAAAGTGACCTTCTGCAGATTCAAGTGGAATACAATAAGGCAAGTGAATCCCACGCTTTATTATGCTTATAAACTTATAACAATGAATTACTGTAATCAAGCAATGAACTAATTTTAAATAATAATCAGATACAATATTAGCTAAATAATATCACATGGTCTTGCATGAAGTGGCTGTAGTTCAAAATGAGTCAGGTGTCCCAGATTAGCTAACAACCAGAAATGTTCACCTTTTGGCTTTCAGCCCAAGAGTCATGTTTTACTGATTGTCATGACTTGTCCTTTGAGCTCCAGTGGCAGTCAAATAGCGACTTATTATGTACCAGCCAACAAATGCCAACCAAGATGGCACGAGATTTGGGATGCTTCCTGTTTCTATGAGGAAATCCTGAAACTATCCAAGTGCTTAAGCAATAATTCTCTATACTTTTAGAATGGCTTTTATCCACGCAACTTGGATTACTTTACTACAAAGTGTTTCATAGCTTCTGAAGGGTAGAAAACCGTGAAACGGGCTCTGGGGCATATCATAACTACAACGTATGTGGCTACTATATTGGAAAGACCTACACTCAACAGAAAGACTGCGCGTAGGAGAAACAAATGGGAGACAGTAAGTCATCCACAAACAAAACAAAGCTTAGGCTTCCTAAAGTGAAAAAGGACCATAAAAATATTAAGAGATTGCATGCCACCATCTCCTTTTAGAGAAAAGGCACGAATACCCATGAACAGATAAAGCAGAGAGCAAGTTTCGGAGCATACTGTAGCATGGAAGCACAACAGTCTTTGCATGGGAAATCAACCACCACTGTAGCACTGCCCTTTACTTTGGACAAACACTGTTAAGCAATTCCATCTCATCTCCAGAAGCTTTTAAGATTCTTATTGCTTGGTCTCTTTCTTTCCTCACAGCTTTAACTCCATATACTTCTCTTCACCTTCATATAATAAAAAAAGATTTGTATTTAATGAAGGCTTGGAATAAATAAAGTATTTTGAGTGGGGAAAAAAAAAAAAACTAGTCAAAAATAAGATTCTGGATCTTTTCAGACTGATTAATTACATTTTATTAGAAGGCCCAGCCAATACAAAAGTTTCTTGCTCATTAGCAGAAGGTTTTAAAAAATGCAAAGTTTTCTTATAATTTGTTTAGATGTTTTCTGTCCAGTTCAATATAAGTCCTTGTGTAAGAACTGCTGCTCTTTGTGTACTGAACATTAAGCAGCATAAGCAACACACCACTAGCAATCCCTCAGTGTAAGTCAAGATATGTACACATTTATATTTCAGATATGTTAAAAGGAAAAGTAAAATTAATCCATCAATTACATTTTAAGCTGTACTTGATTTTAGTAGTAATTGAGAAGAATGGTTAATTTAAATCTATTTAAGGCTGAAAGCATTTCATTTATATTCAACTGTAACCAATATACTATGGTAACTTATCAAAAGATGGAGCACCTGAAAAACAGAACTTAGCAGTTTCTTTAAGCTGTCAGCTCTTTGCCACTGTGGTTGTCAAAATAAATCTGCAAATTTCCCTGACATTAACTTAGTATCTTTTTTATTTTTAATCCTATAGTGAAGGTGAAAACTCTTCTCACTATGGTGAACAGTAAAAATCCTTTTGATTATATCCTATACAGAAATATGTCTTTCAACATTGTAGTTTTAGTTACACATAGCAAATTAAAAAAGCTGCTGAGGGCACTACTGTAGTTGAGATGACTGCATCAATTAAAATGGAGAATGATATCCTGGATAGTTTTAAGGTTAGATATCTAGTGCAAATTGGATAGAAGGTAAAAAACAAAACAGGTATGCCCGAAATACTGGCTAAGATTTCTTAGTATTCTTAATTTCCAGATATCCTAATATTGTAGTCTTTTAAACTAGAATGCGTGATAGCTGGACTCCAATGACAGATATATTTAGCAACGGTCAATTCAGTGCCTCCACAGACTTAGGCAGCACTTACAGTAATACACACTCGCTGCTGCTCACACTTCTGCAACGCATGGCGCAGGCTGGCTCACACAGTGTTTCCGTATATGAGTTCTCCACAAGGGACAGGCCAGAAGCCATTTGAAATTCTCGCCCATTGCAAGCCCAGAGCTATATAGCTAAGGCAGTAGTTTTGTGACTGTACAGATGGGAAGTGCAGCTAGCACACTAACTGAAACTATAGGACTGTGCGTGGCATTAGAAACACTGGAAACATGCACGGTGTACTTCAAGAGATTATTAGGCATTTTAGTGAGCTAAGAAAAATATTGATGATGCAACAGTAAAATGCACAAAAACGAATGCAAGCGTTTATAAATTACAAGATGTAGGGAAGTTTATTAGCTTAGAGATAAAACATACCTTCAAAATGCACAATTCAAATATGTTCTGTGAATAATTAGCTTTTTTCCCCCGGCTTTTAAATTTAAGTGCTGTTATGAACAAGATAAAGTAGGTAAATTTTATGTTTACAATGCAGTACCTTGATTTAGCTTTCTTTCCCTAATTGCTGGTAATTTTTTCTCTTCTATGCTTTCTCAGATTGCTTTTCTTTCCCTCCTTCTCACAATTTTCTGCCTTTCTCAGCAACATTATAATAAAAGTGGTATACATGAGATTCATTTTGATCTCCTACTGAAGAGTGTGAAATGGAACCAATCTAAACTTTGTTTTTATTGCACAGAGATTTCTCGAGAGCCTCACAGAAGTACCACCTGTAGTGGTAGTTCTAGACCGCGACTAGACACACGCTTTCTTGTTGCTAGAATGCTCTAGAAAAGTCTACATAGTAATACATAAAGAAACAGCATGTACATTCCATACCCATGGAAATTATCTACTTAAAGAAATATATAATCTAACAGGTGATTAATCTATGGCACTCTTCAACATTGATGTAATACATTCTACTATATACTGATTTACGTCTTTTCCACACATAACCATGGCTATTTGGTATGTAGATAAGGTGAAGCCCAACAGAGTTACCCATGCCTTCACTAACATGAGCACGGTGAAACACTGCAACAGGTTGCCCAGAGAAGTTGTCGCTGCCCCATCCCTGGAAATGTTCAAGGTCAGGTTGGACGGGGCTCTGACTACCCTGATCCAGTTGAACATGTCCCTGCTCATTGCAGGGGGCGTTGGACTACATGACCTTTAAAGGTCCCTTCCAACCCAAACTATTCTATGATTCTAACTATGGAGAGTTAAACAAAACGCTTAATATTTTACAAAGCAGAATTTAGCCCCCTCCATCCTATCTGTGTAACAGTATACTATCACAGTAACTTAAGGTATATGGAATACGTGCCTTACCAAGAAAACTGCCAGGTACAAGATTTAGGTCTAAGGTGGAAAATACTTTTTTGTTCAACTTAGCTTTGTGATTCATCCACTTATGCAAGAGTAGGAAGAGCTGCATTCTCATTGTTCCTGTGGTTCTGTATTAATTATGCAGTCATCACGTTGGGGAGAAAAGAAAATGCTATCTCTTCTTCTGGCTCCTTTATTCCAACCTGAGGAATGGCCAGTTCTACCAGTAGTGATACTGTGGGTTACTACACCCTTCTTCACAGTTCCTGTACAGCTTGAAGTACCTTAAATATTGAAGATACAAATCTGAATCCTTGCTTAAGGTGTGCTTAAAACCTGTATCTTCCACTTCTTCAGCAATCATTTAGCATCGGTAGTGGACAAATTTAGGCATTATCTCTTCCAAGATTACACATAGCACTCAGAAATGTGTTACGATCTATATGTGTTATTATCTATATTTAATGCATGAAGCCCATCCTGGGATTTAAACAGAAGTCAAGACATATTTTCAATTCCCTGCTGTGTCAGGAAAATATTCAAGCTGGAATAAAGCATCCAATTCTACAGCCAGGATAAACCTGGCATACGGAGTAGACAGGTAAGCGTTAGCATAAATAGTTAAAGAACCTGAGGGCATCATGGGAACATGGGCTTCCCCCCCCCCAAAAAAAAGCCTCTTCCCTCTTTAGACTATGAACGCTATGCCTTCTGCTTATTACTTTGAATGATGCGCTACTATGGCTTCTGTTTGAAAAGTTACCTGTCAGTTTTGCCTAATCTCAAAGGAAATATGTTTTTGCTGTCAGACACGTCACAGAATTTCAGTTTAATTGGTTCTTGTGATTTTTAGTCTGGATCTACACCTTACTCTGTTCATGTGTTAATCACCTTCCAGAGATGAATGAATTTCAGATGCCCATCTGGTAGTGGCCACGTCTGACTGCCACATTACAGTTACAGCAGCTACTATCTCATACACCATGAATGATTCAATACTGAATCACAAACATCGTATTTTTTTCTCAAGTGACTGTAACAGGTAAGTGAAGAATTGCATCTTTCCCTAAAGAAGAGTAGTACAGTACATTGGCACCTTCCTGTTATAGACAGCAGTGGAGAAGGCTGATGACATCCCACTCCACATGCCTACGATTTGGTCAACAGAGACACTGGAAGTAACAGCCAACACTAACTAAAAGAGTATGTTTCCCAGTAGTCATCAGCCTTCAGCTCTCCTATTTCCCATGCTGCTATCAGCTATGAACATTATAGCAGTAATTGAATTAGCTTTTTATGATCATTGCAGGTCTTTACTGTAATATACAGAGGCTGCTGCTGGCATTATCATGATTTTTCTTACTTCAAGATTAGATTAATGCAATAAAACTTCACCTTAAAACAGAAGCTGTTGGACAACAGTACAGGTTACATCATACAAGAAGGGATACCTAGATGAAAATGGAAGAGTTAAAAGACACAAGACTTCTGCTTCTGTTCAGACAAAAGTAAAGGCATTGTGTAGTTACCTAAAGAGCTTTGCATGACCACAGGACCTGGTTACCTTGAAACAAACCAGCCAAAACAACACTCAGCCCTCCGCTCCTGACATCAATACCATACAAACTCCCCCCCTTAAATGCACCACCTGTTTACCCAAACCCTCATTTCTTCCCTCACAGGAAAGCTGCAAAGTTCAACATAGTGCAAGAGTATTTCTAGTCCCTCTGCAGATCGAGCTGCAGACACACCAGCCTTGATGGGAGCTATACCTTCTCACAGCTCTTTAATCAGAACTAACTCAACTTTCATCTCCCCGACACTCTTAAAATACCCTTTCCTGGGACGTGGAAGTGTGGGAAAGTAAAGGCAGAGAGAAGAACATAAGGTACGCTGAGAGGGGCTTTTAGGTAGCTCTTTTGTTTTCACCATATACTTGATGAAGAGAGATATGCTGATTTGCTTATTTAAAAACAAAATGTAGATAACTAACCATTAGTAAAACAATGCTTTTCCAAGGGCATTTTCCCCATGATTTAAATTCACAGTCTTGAGGTATTTAGGGAAAAATCAAGGATGAGAATTTTTCTTGTCATTTATGCCTAATTACAAGGGCAGCTTCAGCACATAGCTTTGCCCCAATTTCTGTACTGTTCAGACTGAGAAAATAATTCAGATTAACACTGAACAAACTAGAGCTTGAACTTTGCATTGCACTGCATGATTCCTCATTAACTGCTAGTGCGCACCATCTTATTCTCCAGTAAATAAGTGCAAAATAGCTTAGGATAAGCCATATTGTTCCTAGTAGTAGGGAGGACAACTGATAGTTACTGCACAACAACTTGTGCTGGTGTTTCTTACCTTATATTGTGTGCTTGCTTTGTCTGCTCATATTAAAACACTGGAAGCACTTTATGTGCAGGGAGCAATAATGAAGTGGTAGGTGAACAGCTGCGCCAAATCTGCTGAAAAAGTCTCCATATGCTATTTTTACTGTGAGAATCAGCAGTCCAGAGCAATTATTCTAACATTATCTAAGTTCATCTAATTTTAAGATGACTGCCTGCTGTCTGACGGATGCCCTTAATCAAATGCAAGGATTAGACACCAAGTTTTTTCAGGGTTGAAAAGAGCCTTCACTTACTGGTTAAAAATTAACAAGTAAAGGGCTAAAAAAAATGCATTAACTTTCAGACTGAACAGCAATAAATAAAAGGAGGGCAATTTTGTTAAACATATAAGGTGTTTTAGCTTGTCGCAGTTTTAAAACAAGGTTGGAAGAGAGCAAACACAATCTTGTTGCCAAAAATTTATTATTTCATCATCCATAGCTATACCGCAGCATGCTTTGGGCATACTATTGATGGACTCAGAATTTATATTTAAAAGATGGTTTATGACATTGCTACTCTTTCTTCTTTGATAACAAAGATATTTTCTTGCTGAATATACATTTTTAGAATGATGGAAGCAATAGATCTGACTTATCTTACATAAACCATTAATTTTTACTGAATGTAAACAAAACCCTGAAATGAAATAAGAATTCTCATGTCCAAATAGTGAGTTCTACATGTTTAAAAGCAAAAAAATACAATAAACACTAGAGGGAATGCAATAATCCAAGGCATTTTTACTATTATGAGAACTACACTTTCTCTAGATTTTTGTCAGTGCACATCTTTCAGGAAAAGTAGAATAACACTGCTTGACAATATCCAATAAAACTGCACACCTGTCAAGACAATGTGTCTGTGCTGCTTTTTAGTTTTGGAAGCATTGTTCATCACGATTAACCTAATATTTAAAGTTTTCTTCAAATACCATGCAGTGTGTATGAAAATAAACTTGAATTTTTACAGAACTTCATGCAATATCTAGAGTTTATATCTAGCTCTATTAAAAATGACTGCTTTTCAGCAAACTAAATGAAGCATGAAGCGATTTTTATCTAGTTTTGTAACATCAGCTCTACCAAGCTACCGAAAATTGCATCAAAACTTTCTGACACCCTCTTAAGTAACAAAAAAATCAAGTAAGAACACCAAGTAGCTGCGTGGGGAAGGTGCAATACGTACAAACAACCGCGTCGCGCTGCTTTGCCTCTGCGGCTACACTGGATGGAGCACGTTAATTTTGATTCTGGCTGCCGGATACTGCTGCTCCCATCACGTCTCCCCACATCCAGACCTGCCAAACAAGCCACGGCTGATGCCAAAACGCGGCGCTGCCCTGTAACCNGGGGCACGGCGCTGGGCAGCACCGGCCGTGGGCCGCCGTCGTTGCTCCGGTGCCGAGCGTGAAGGGGGGGGAAGGGGCGCGCGTACGGCTGGAGGCCCCCCGGCCCGCTCCGCGCCCCTGCGAGGCCGAAAGCGGCCGTTAAACCGCTCCCGCGGCAGGCGGGCTCGCGCTGCCTGGCCGACAGGCGGG
>VZSZ01006518.1:439511-455443 GCA_013398815.1 Ibidorhyncha struthersii | reverse complement strand
CTGGAAGGCTCTGCTCAGTCCTCAACAACCCAGCTCTGACACTAAATAAAGCCATCGTTAACCCAGCTGTGCTGCTTCCTCCCTATTTTCCGGGTTCTTGGCACACCTTGTCCTCCCAGCTCCACTGGGCCCAAAGGCCTACGGGTTCCATCGGGTGGGAGAAGGGCAAGAGCCATGAACATGACCCATTGCCTTGGGCCATGCTATCTGGGTGGTGTCTGCAGCATCTCCTCAGGCCTATGGGGTCCATCGGGTTGGAGAGGGGCTTGGGGCGATGGACATGGTCCATTGCCTTGGGACATGGGTCTGGCCATCTAGCTCTGCATGGCCCTGCCTGAGCAGGGGAGTGGCCCTGATGACCTCCAGAGGTCCCTTCCCACCTCGACCACTCTGTGGAAGAGGAAGAACACTTTCCCAATACCACCAAGTAATGGCATCATCCAGTAAATGCCATCAGACAGGGATGAGGTTAGCTTTGGCATTGCATATTCATCCAGGCTGTGGTTAGGTTTTATCATCCTATAAAGAAGCAGCATATTTTCAAGTCACCTGCTAAAAACGTAGTTAAGTGGCCGTTGTTCTTGCAGGGCAAGCAGGGTCCGTCAGTGCAGGCTGCCCACACACCAGAGTGGTGCTGCCAAGATCCTAATGCAATGGATGAAACAGATCCTCAGCCCTTTGCAGCATGGAAAAGCTGAGGGCTTTCCCCAACCCTATGTCAGCAGCCAGCCGGACCCAGGGACTCCTTCCCGCCATGGGCTGGAAATGCTCAGAAGGGTATTGACCTCATGAGAAAACCTCTCGATAGTTCATCATGCAGCATCTTGTTTAATATGCAAATAGGCTGATATTTCCCTGGTTGAGGAAGAATTGTGGGAAAATCAGGGAATCTGCAGAATGAAGTGTTTGCACCCAACGTGATAGCTTTCTGCTGAAACATTGAAGGGTGGCTTTCCAGCTTCGGCAGTAGGATCTGTTTATAACACCCCTGCTCCCATGTGTGCTGTGTGCTGCAGGATCATATGAGGCAAACCTCAACTCAATGCACCATCGTTACAGTTTGAGAAACCCATAACAATACATTGTCATTTAGACAATTATTCTCTCGCCCGATGATCCCTCCCCACCTGGGAAGAGGAATCAGGAAAAAACAAGGAAACCCAGGGGTTGAAATATAAACAGATTTAATAGAATAAGATTAGATAATTAACATTAATAATACTAAAGAACCAATATTGATCCTGATACCAATACAGAATATGCAAAGATTGTCCTCAGCCAGTTATATCAGTAGGATGAGATGTAGTCACCTTCAGGACTGCAGATACATTTTAGTTCCTGATTATTTGCCATATCTGTACTTGCCTGAACAACTATGGGTTGTAAAGCTGGTTGTCCTGGGTGAATTAGTAACTGGAAGTTAGTTAAGAATAGAAGGGTGAATGTTGACCTGGAGAAGTGTTTAGCACCAAAATCATTAGAGTTATGCTCCCTGGTGGAATAAAAAGGGATTATCCCCATTCAGTTCCTCCCCATTACTTGCTCACTTGGGCTTTGAAATACGAGGCTTCACCTTTTTCACTGGGCATGGTGGCAAACACAGCAATTGAGGACAGGGACAGCCACCTTTTCCACAGACATGTGCAAAATGTCCCCTTATTTATGCATCAAATCAATAACACAAAAGTATTTCCTCTAAGCAAGAGCCCGAAACCAAGGTGCTGTTTGCTGCCACCCACATGCTTACGTGAGGCAGGGCTCTGCAGCCTGCCTGGGTTTTGCAACAGGATTTATCAAGTGTGTTACGAACAGCAGGGAACGCTACCTTTCCTGGGAGCTTGCAAGGTGCATTATAGACACAAATTCCATTAAACTTCGCAGCAACCCCTGCTGAGGCAGGCGGATGGGAAGTAGTCAAAGAATTAATTAGTAGAGAGAAGCCAAGTTAGAAAACGCATCTCTCGGTCACTTCTACCCTGCCCTTGATACCAGTTTCTAGGAGAAACACATTGGCAGCACATATTACAGAGTTCTCCAGAAAACCCAGACAAAACACAAGATCTCTGTGCCCAGCTTTGCTGATAGAAAGGCAAATCACAGCTACCATCTGTAACTGTAGGTTTTCTGTTGAAAGAGTCAGGACAGAAAAAGCAATTTAGACCAATCTGAGAGACAGAGAAGCAAAACATGGATCCTGTGTCCTGCTTACGGAGTAAGTTTAAAGCAAAGCCTAAAAATAAACCCTGGACTTCCAGGTTGTTGCCTTAACTAGAAGAGCATCTCCCCTCTCTGGCCCCTGGATCTGGCATTGGCTCCGCTGCCCACATTTTGTAGCACAATAACACCACAAAAACGTGCTTAAAGGTGACTGGTACGTACTCAGCACCACTCTGCTTGGCTGGGTCTTGCACACACAGAGGCAGATGGAGGCAGGGGAAGGGCTGGCGGACACGGCACTGAAGGAAATGACATTATGGCTCTGTAACATTGTTTGTGCACCCCACATTCCATTATGAAACTCCAGTTTGAAGCTCATGCAATCAGTGCCCCCAGCACTGGCCCCTTGCATCCTCCAGAGTGAAACACAGGGTTAAAGAAGCCCTTCTCCCCCACAGAAAATTATAATATTTTTTAAAGTTATACTGTATTTCTGATCAGTAGAAATGCTGGCCAGCCCAAGAAATGCTGCCTCCCACAACTCCTACATCTCAGTCAACCCAGCTCATCATTTTTGTCCCCATGAGTTCAGTCTCTTCCTCTCTGAGCAGCAGAGAGTGGCCATTTTCCACCACCTGGAAGGAGAAGCTGCTTGTCCTGGGGCGGTTGGGCTCCCAGAGCTCAGGCGCCCATTTCCACAGGGCAGTGGAGGAAGGAGACGACCACCAGGCTGGTTCCCTGCCACAAAGGTAAAGGGAGGGCTGAATGGGAGCAGGCAGGAGGCAAGGGTCTGGCCCTGCTCACCTTCAACTTGATGCAAACCAAGTGCCTGGACCTGGGTTATTTTCCTCTGTGCCGGGGTGCTGGGCTCAGACCCACACACTCTTCGGCTTAGCGCTTGCACAGACCCTGCTCCTGATGGAAAAGAAAAAACATGAAGTATTCATGGGCAGGAAATTCATGGCAGTTTTCACCGGGCTTTCTAATGATTTTTGACTTTAGGTGTAAATTCTCCTCCTACTTCCCCCTTGCACTAATGGGTTTCAGCCACTTCAGCACTGTAAAGAAGCCCACATTTGGGAGACCCAGCCACCCCGGGTAGTGACAGGAGCAGCACCTAGTCAGAGCTCAGGGAGTCCCTGCCCACAGGAACACGCCCTTGGTAACACTGGAGGGACACAGAGAAACCCTGAAACTCCTGCAGTGCTGCCACCGGTAGCTCTGGGGACTTGGGACAGAACAGGTGGAGGAGGAAGCTCAGGGCCTGGATCGTCAGCAGCCGCCCCACAGGATTCTCTGGGAAGGTCTGGGGTGGCTCCCGGACCTTTCGCAGTCACTTGGTGCCCCAACGTTTGCGAAAGGATTCAGCAAAGCTCCTCTTAAACTTCTCGTTAGCAAACACATAAATCAGGGGATCCAGACAGGTGTTTGCCATGGTGAACACCCAGCTGATGTAGTAGGCAACTTCTACTCGATGCAAGAGCTTGCAAGACATGCCGTAGTACTTCACAATGACAGCAATGGTCCTGCAGATGTGCAAGGGACCAAAGCAGATGGCAAAAATCACCAGAGACACTGTTATCATCTGCAGAGACCTGCTCTTCATTTTTTTGCCTCTGGAGCTTTTCTTTGCCACTTTAGCAATGGCAGCTCCCAGCAGAGCTCCGCAAGTCAAGGAAACGGCAAAGGGCAGGAAGAAAGAGAGCACAACCAAAACAGTGTTGTAGAAGTAGTAAACAGAGGACAACTCTGACTGATGAATATTTAGGCATTTTGCAGAGCCATCAATAACTGAAGTCTTGAGGAGGAAGAAGAAAGGCAGCCCTTGGACAAAGAGGATGAGCCAGACAAACAAGGACAGCTTTCTCAAGAAGCTCTTTTTCTTCCAGAGGGACTTGCTCTTGTATTGTACAACAACAAAGTACCGGTGAATGCAGATGAGTGTGAGGAAATAGATGCTGCTGTATATGTGGGTGCTGTGCAGGAAGACTTCGAACTGGCAGAGAAACTGTCCAAATGGCCACTGGTTGCCGAGGCTGAGGTAGGAAATCCTGAGTGGAGCAACGGGGATGATCAGGACATCTCCCAGGACCAGGCTGAACTGCAGAATCGTGCCTGAATCCCATTGCTTGATGCGGAAGCAGAACACCCAGAAGCTCATGCCGTTCAGCAGGATGCAGCCCAGCAGGAGAAGGGTCCCCAGGGCAGGGATGGCAGGGTGCAGCCCCTGAGGCAGGCAGTCCACACTGGTGTTCATGAAGGTGAGGGAGGCCAGTGGCTCCAAGGACTTAGGAGAACCCTCCTGCAAGGGGTAGGGTGGATCAGAGGCAACAGTGGCTGAAGCACAACAGACAGATTTTCAAATGATCCCTGATCCTGAAGGTCTGTGCCCAAAAGTTGACCACTATTTATCCCAGCCTCCCCAGAAGAAGACTTGGCAGGTGCAAGGGGCCAAGTTGTGCTTTTCACATGCAAATACACACCTCATGCGGAATCAGACTCAAACCTGCCATGCTCAGCTTGACTTTCTCTGATTGTGCTGCAAAGGAAAGTGAAAGGGCTACAAAGAACTGCAGGAGCAGCTTAATTGTTCGCTACTACTAGCTGCTGATGGGGGAAGATGAAACAGATGATGCTGTTACTGCTTGGCTCCAAAAGCCTCTGTGTTTAAAATCACTAGTGAGATCCCAGCATCACCCACACTACAATTATTTCAGCCAGGTTTGTTGCAGTGCAGTTGGCAAGTGGCTCACTGATCTACTCCCTCTCCTGCTGCCGAACTTCCCAGCCCTGCAGGCAGAGCAGCCCCCGTGCACCCTCCACCCTCCTTGCTTGGCTGCTGCACCCAAACTTCTCCCACTGTCCCACCACACAGGACCCCCTGTTGGGTGTGAGGCGCTGCTCTTTATTCACAGCCTGGTGATGGGAGCATCTCTGCTACACGAGTTGGGTCCCTCTCCGGGAGGGAGGACCACAGGGCAGCTGGCTGATGCTGCTCCCTCCACCCACGCCAGCTCACGCCCTTCAGGTACCTCTCCATTGCCAGCAGCACCAACAGCTGGGAGGCTGGTTGGGGACACAGCATCCTCCAAAGCTGCTCTTTCCACTGACCACAATCGTAACCATGGGATGACCCAAAATTGTGCCAGGCTCCTGTTAGCAGGAGCGGCGGTGGGGCGAGGAGTGAGACCACCACGGCAGCACGGAGGTCTGCCTAGGCAGGCACTGAGCCTGTCCTTTATTGGGACGCAGCTTTTAAGCTCTTGGTGGCTCACCAGCAGTAAAACATTTCCCAGCCCATTTGGGAGCCTCACATCCATATGTGGATGATTCTGAAATCAGACACTTCTGATTACGTTTAAGCACTTGGATTTACACCCTGGCTCTTGTACTGGTCATTGCTCACTCTGCCTTTGGGGTGTGACCACTCGCCTCCCAGCATCTCCCCAAAATGCTCAGGGACACTTTGGGATAACGGCTCCGTGCAACGAGCCATTCCCAGGAAGATGCTCTCAGGCTGCCCTGCTGCAGTCACAGCTCACTGCTCTGTGCTGCATCCCGAGCGATGTGGGACAGACCCTGGGGAGGAAACAGGCTTTAAGGCATCCTTATGGCTGGTGTGTTTTTAGACAGAGACACCATTGGTCTTTCTCCTGGCTTCAGTCAACCAGAGAAACTTGCAATTAAACTGCACCTTCCTGTGTGCTCCCGGGTGGCTGAACGTGGTGGCTGATGAAGGAACGTGGCTTGAACAGCTCAGGAGGAATCAAGAACCAGCTCATTCTCACTGGGGCTTCCCCAAGCCTGGCTGAAGCAGGGCGTCATTTCCTTAATCTAGCCTTTAACTCCCATTTTGGTAAAACTGGAAGTCTAACCCAGGGGGTTGGGGAATGATGATTAGTATCTGCTAAGCCATCAGCTAAAGACAGTGGCTTCTAATACAGCCTATTGCAGCCATTAACTTTTTGCTTTCCTGTATCTTTCACTATTTTTCCCAAAAAATGAATCTTTCTGAGTTAAGGACTTCTTAATAATGTTTTGTTGCTGCCTTCTGGCAACAGCAGCCACAAAGCTCCAGAAATCCCATCCTGTTACAGAGAGCAGCCACGCTGGTGACAAATGGATCCTTTCTTTTCTACCCAAAGCAGAACCTCTGCGGCGGCAATGACCAGCTCAGCTCTCAGGGTGACAAAAATCCACAAGGTCATGGGCTTTGCTTTCCCTACACTTAGTCGTGGCCCAGATTTGATGCCCACTCTGTAGAAAGCAAGTTTTAATATATGCAATAATTTCTCAGTGAAAGAGGCAGAGGTTCTGTACTCTGAGCAAGAGGAGAAATTTTGAGCAGTGAGAAGAAAACGCCTAAGAAATACTCAAAATTTTGAAATCTGCTTTAACTTAAAAAGGCAAAGCAGAAAAAAAGAGCTAATTTTCACTTATCTGGAAGGTGACTCGCAAAAGCCATTAGCCACACACTTACCTGGAAAACAGCAGTAGATTTAGAGCTAATCTGGATGTGAAGGGGAAGAATCAGGACCAGTATCCAGCCTTGCATCTCTGAGAGCTACAGGGATTTTGCTTGCTCTTTAGGTAAAAAAAACCCTCACCTGCTTCAGCCCTTATGAAACCAGCATCATTGCACGGAATTAACACCCATGGGGAGTTTTGCCCTCAGAAACTGACTCCTGTTAAAACAGAATATGAATAAAACATCGTACACAGCCACAGGGGAGACTTACCCCGTCCTCCCAAGAGGGTCAGTCCGCGGTGCAGCTGGTGGCAGGGCAGCAGAAGCACCTGACCTCCTTCAGACTCGCCGAGAGGAGAATAACTGATGGGCAGGAAGAGGCTCCAGTTGACCCCTGGGTTGTACGGTGGAAAAGAGATCTTGGTAGTGAAACTGCAGCAGCTCGGAGAACTGCAGGCAGGAAAAGCAGCAGCTGATTTATGGGAACAGCTTGCTTTTTCTCAAAATCCTCCAAAAGCTGGAGCCTCTGGGATTGCTTTCACCAGGGCAAGGTCTAGGAGATGGCAGTGAATGGTGCACAGTCCCTGCAAGTCAGGGATGCAGGTGAAGTGGTTGCTTGGATGAGCAGCGCACAGCCTAACTCCACCGAGCTGCGGGGAATGGGGTCCGGCCACAGCAGGAGGCATCGAGGGGTGCAGAGCTCAGCAGGGCTGAGGTGACACCGCTCCCCCAGACTGCTGGGGGAGTGCCGGCAGGTCAGCAACTGAGGTGGTGAGGCCACGTGGGGCGAGCTGGGCAGTCAGTCGGGGTTTCCAGGTACTGCAGTCACTAATAAATGTGAGTAGCTCTAACCTCAAAGGCAGAATTTGACAGCAAAGTAGGAGGTTCAGCTCCCTGGTTGGACCCAGGCCAAGACCTTGGCTGCAGCATTTAAATCCAGCAGTTTTGGGGTGCTGTTTACTCTTTTAGGTCAGTAAAAGCTGCAGATTTGGTGGGATCATAAGATCTGGATGGGGAGGTGTGCCCCCGAGTCACACCAAATACTCCAAACAAGCATCATACTGTAGGTCAGAAAATGTGAATTTCTGAAACTGTCTCCCTGCTTCTTTCCCAAGCAAAAGAAAACCCTCAAAGGGCTTTGCTGAGATACTCAGAAGATGATCTCCGGTGTGTTGGCTCCGGCAGTCTTCTGGTCCAAGCCCAACTAGAGAAACTCACTGCCCCCAGCTCTAACCTGAACAAACCCTTTGCTTCGTGAGGCAGGACAACATCCATAGCTGAGATTAAAACCCCAGAGCATGAAATCCTGATGCTCGATCCCAATGAACTCTTTGGGACCAGATGGAAACAATCCCTGCAGGAAAGTTACTCCACGGATGGTCAAAACGATGCTTTAAAACCTCTCTGAACGCTCCCACTAGCATCCAGCACCAGGGTGATCGGGGCTTCCACTGGAAGGGACGGAAACTTCTTGGAACCATTTCAAGCCAAAAGGGAAGTTTCTAAGAAAGGTGTGGTTTAACATACAGCCTCCAACCCACGGAGTCTATTTATAGCAGAGACAACAGCCCCCGCAGCCTCTCACCCAGGGACTTCATCTAACGCTATCTAAAGACACACGAGGTGACTTCCTTCCATCGCACTGTGCAGCTCTTAAGAAGTGCTACAGATGGTGGCCTGGGGGGAGGGGTTGTGGCAGGGCTTACAGTAAGTGCTGTGTTCATTTCAGTGCTGTGCTGGTTTTGTGTCGGAGATGTTGCTGGCTGGACTGCATGGGGTGCCTTCTCGGGAGTTCCTGTTTAGAGTCATTTCTTGTGTACCGTGACGGGATGGCACAGCACTTCCTCACTGAGGAGTCATCCGCCTCCCCTGCATGGGACGTAAATGCGTGTCCAAGGGTGCTGTGGGGGAACAGCAGGGTGGGAGTGCAGAATCAGACCCAACCTCCTCCAGGGGACTTACGTTACCTCAGCAGACAGACACAAGCTGGCCGCCCTTGTCAGCCTGGACCTTCGGTCAACCCAGTTAATTGTGCAAATACCAACTTGAAGGTGAGCCCTCGCAGGGGTCCAGACTCGGGACATTGCATTGCATCGCTCCCTCGGGTCTCTGGGGGTCCACACCACTGAAGACTGGTGGATCCCAAGCTCTCCGCCATCATCGGCTCCCACCACGAGGTGTGTTTCTTGGGCAGGACTTTCTCCAACAGAGCTGCAGAGCGACTTGGATATTTGCAAAAAAAACAAAGCAAAGCCTACAACAACCCAAGACAAGACTCTGGTTTGCAGTCACATGCTCCTCTACATAAAGGACAAGAGAAAAAACATTTTTGCAATAAATTCAGCATCAAAGATGCTTTTAGCCATACTGGATCACCCCTTACAGCCAGAGCTGTCCCTCTGGGGTGGCTTCCAGCTACCGCCTTTGCTGGCTCCCAGGCTGGGAAAGCCAAAACCAGTAGAGTGAGATGCAAGGCCTGAATGAGAACAGACACAATCTAAACACCACATATATAAAAGAGTTTATTGAAAGTAAACATGACAATATTTACAGGAATAAATCCAGCATGTAATGAGCAGAGCAAGGCATTCCTGTCCCTTCACCGTTCCCTAAGGGTGCAACAGTCAGGGCATCTGCCTGCCCCATTCAGGTCCATCTGTCCCCATTCAGGTCCATCTGTCCCGTTGAGCCCAGCTTGTGCAGAGAGGCCAGTCCTATCCTGCACCACTTTAGTCATTAATTTAAACATTTTTTGCATAGCAAGTGCTCCCAGCAAATTCACACACACTCTAGCAGAAGAGCAGGGAGAACGCCCAGCTGTAAATCCCTTGTATAAGACCAGAGTAGACTCAACTCAAGAAAAGCAAAGCCCCCCATGACCCAGAAATACTTTCTGAATAATTTTCCTCCTGACACCTTCTCCGTTGCTCCGTTACTTGTGGATGTACCTGCATGTACTGGGATAGGCAGGGGACGCCTCGGGAAATAGCCACAGCGTCACAGAGCTGAGGCACATCTTTGCACAGAGTTTATGCTTTGAAATGTGCAGAAAGTGTTATTTGCTACTCCTGTCTCCATTTTCAAAAATATCCAAACACAAGTCACGAACTTCACCTCCCTTAGCAGCAGAAGTCTACATCTTACTTATTCTCCCTGCCTGGTATGGAGGATTGGGCGCTTCAACAGCCGGGTTCAGCCTGCTTTCTTTTGATGTTTAACTTTGGAGGAGACGAAGCGCAGACCCTCACGTGCCCCTCTTAGCAGCACAGGGCTCTGGATACCCACTCAGGTGCAGAGCTTTGCCCTGGACCAGGTGACTCCTGCCGTGGGTGACTGAACAAACACAGCGTCAACCGACAGCAACAATTTGCAAACAACTGAGCAGCAGACAAATGTGCAAATGTGTCTGGTGGCTACTTCTGGGTAATGAATGCATAATCTATTCCGACTCCCTTCCCTATCTGCTCCTGGATAATGCGTCTGTGAGCCTGAGTCAGGTTTCTAAATGGTTGGCAACGAGAAAAACAGGCTGCGTTTGAGCCAAACATTATGTTCAGCAAATAAGGCAGGCAGTTTGGCCATGGACATTTGCTGTTAGGAGCTCAGTGTCAGAACCTCTCCAGCGCTCAGCGATTCCCACCCTGTGTACAGCTGCTATGTGGGGCAACAGAACGCAACAACAGACTTTTGCCTCTAAAATCTAATTTTATGCCTAAACCACAGACTCTAATGGAAGAGCAATATTGTATTCCTTTGCCATCTATCTGCTCATTGGAAAGTCACTCTTACATTTGCCTCGACTGCTGGGAACGCTCCAAAGAAATCTAATTACAAGGTCATTGCAGTAAATTGCATTTGGTGGCATAACTCTGAGTCACTGGTTCAGGGCTCTTTCCCCTTCCACCCCGGAGTAACTCATTTAACAAGGGTGAAGAAAAGCAGAAAAAAAAATTTACAGACTCCCAGTGAATGAGACTTAACCAGGAGCCAGCATTTCCAAAGTGCCGTGACTCCTGGGTGCCCCAGCAGAGGGAGGTTCTCCTGGGAACGGTGACAAACTGGACACCAAAGATTTTCCAGCCACTTTGGGAAATGCTGCTTACCAGCCACGCAGTCCTTGGGTGGAAGGAGAGGAGACAGAAACCATTTAGAGGCTTCCCTGGGTTGCCCATGCAGGAGCAACTCTCATTCTTCCCCCAAGAAATCTCCTCTCCGTCTACTCGACCCTTTGGGAAGAAAGAAAAGTCACTTTGCTGTGTTGGGTGGAAAATCCTCATCCTACCTCCAGTGATGCCACTGCTGGCTGAGGTGTCTCCATCCCAGCTCCTCACCACGCAGGGACAGGTTCCCAGGGGAAAGGGGGTCGTTCCTTCTCAGTCATGCCAGGCTCAGTGCAAAGGAGAAAGCTGCAGGTTGCAGATCGATCATGGTGCCTGGGGGATGCTCTCATGCCGCTGCTGCTGCGGGGTGGTAAGTCGGTGCAGATCTCATGAGCCTCTGGCTCAGTAATCTCTCTCCATGCTTCCTAAAGGTGCATCCTCATGCTTTCCGGATGATCCGCCCCGGTTTCCTCCAGTCCCTGTACCTCTCCCTGCGCACTGAGTGGACCAGAGGCCTGGAGAAGCTGGAGTGGTTTGATCTGGTGGTGTTGCTAGTGAGGAACAAAGTGAGACATCGTTACTGGTGTGGGTCGGAGCCAGGGCACATCTCCTGCATCTAACAGAGGCTCCTACAAGGACAGGGAATTTTGGTCAGCAGAATGGGGTTCACCACCGCTGCCACCAAGAGACAGGTCAGTGCTGGATCCGATCCTGCTGCAGACCACGATGCTCAAGGTGCCTGGACTGCAGAGACCCAGGGGTGAGCCTCTCCTATGCACCTGAAGTGGCTATGGGGACCCTCTCTGTCCCAGCTACTGGAGGTCTTAGAAACAGCCACTGAACTACAAGTGCAGAAATGGGCTCAGAACCCCATAAACAGCCTGTCAGAGCCCTGAGGACCATCCGTTCTGGCCAGATGGGTCACTGTAACCAAGCCCCTTGGGTCTTCAAAACTTCAAATGCCTTTGAGCAGACTTCCTTAAAACCACTAAACCCAACAACATGCACACCTCATACTTCTTTGGGCTTTTGACACCCTTGTTACAATCCGTGTTCTCTTGGGGGTTATCCAGGGTGTGAACCAACCACACCATGAACCAACCACACCATGAACGAACCACGCCACGAACCAGCCACATCACAATCAACCTTGCCACGTGCAGAGACGCCCAGGACAGCCTAGCAGAGCTGGCTCGGCTGCAGGAGCAGTGGTGCTGTGTTGACCCAGGGCTCTTCAGGGATGACTTAATGCTCAGGCCCACTTGCCATGTGCATTTCCACTCCTCCTAGGTGCTGTGTCCCAGCCTTTTCTTTCTTCCTCCTGGCTAAAACCTTCACCACCCATTTTTATATCTAGCTTTTGCAAAGATTGCAAAAGACACGTGCAGTGAATGTGTGCGTTCTCCTTCCAGTGCAGAGGGTGATGTTGGGCACAACAGTGTCTGTAGGAATTTGCAGTGAAATTCATACAGGGTGAAACACATCCCCTCCCCATCCCTGCGAAAAGGGCAGTGCAGTGGTGATCTCCGGGGCTGGCGATTAGAGATCTCTCCTCTTTCTAGACCCTGCTCAGAGATGTTCCTCCTGTCATCCCCAGTGGCTTTGTCAATAAAAATCATCCAGATATCATTTCCCTCTGTCCCTGTAAGTGGTGGAGGGGGACAGTGAGGAAAGGCGAGCGGAGAGCAGAAGTGACATGGGATGCCAGAAGTGGCTGATGAATGGAGGCAGGGAGTGGGGGAGCCGCCAGCCACTCCAGGAGCGGAGGAAGACAGAGCTGGGGAAAAACTGTGAATGTGAGAAAAAGCTGCTTTACAACAGAGCTTGTTACTATTCAACATCCACAAAAGGAGGAAGAGCAGTGAAATCCCCGCCTGTGCTGAGGCTACAGTCAAGAGAGAGCTCTGTCATGTCCTAATTAGCTTGCTGCTTTATAACTAATTGGTTTTCAAGATAATTACTTTTAACGGGCTGGGGAGGTGGCAGCTCAGGCCTCGTGGCAGGAGACGAAGCTTCACCTCTACATGCTGGCCCAGTTCCAGGCCGTGCTGGGAAGCAGGGTGGCCTTACATCCATCTTTTCCAAGGAGGTCTGCCCTCCTCTTATCTCAGGTTTAAGCTCTTACGGGAAGGCTTTGGGTGTCTTCCTTGGAAATGTCTGCAAATCCTTCCTAAACCAATAATCCTGGGATCTCAGATGGCACCAGCCCCCTCGCCCTCATTCCTCCCCGCTCAAGATGGTACCCGGCAGCGAGAGGCGGCTCGATGGCTGCGTGCGCGGTGGAAGCAGCCATCATGCTCCACCACTGCTGACACCGGGGCTGAACTTGGCTGGGTGCCCCAGATCCATGGGTTCCATCTGGTGCAGGTGTGGGCGTGCAGTCACTGTCTGTCAATTAAGTCAAAGCTGATACTGCGGCTTGCTTTTTGCTCTCACGCCGGCGCTGTACCAGCTGCGAGAGGACAGGTGATTCTCAGGCTGGGCTGGCAGGGAGGGATGGCACCTGGCCCAGCATTAAACCAACTGGTGTGAACCTCACTTTTGAGTTGGCGTTGCGCTGTGGTGCTCCTGACCTACTGCGAGGCACGAGGAAGTTTTCTTGCACTGCTATCTGTAGCTGGAACTCTTTGGAGAACCAGGCTACAGATGTGGTAACCATTTCTGAGCATTTTCAAAGCCCAAGCCTATACAGGAGGATGAACATCTGTCTCCAGCTGTGCTCTCTGAGGACTGGGAAAACTGACCTCAAGGGCTCATCACTCAAAAGCAAAGGTTCACCATTATCGCAGCGGGGGGGTATGAGCCCAGGCTACACCAGAATCAGGGTGTCCACGCGGGACATTCTTAATTCCGCTGAGAGGATCCCAATTCATCCTGTAATTTTCCAGTTCTGTGGGCCACAGAGCTTCACCTGTTTATGGTGCAATCTGTGAACGATGCGTGTGACACATGCAGACCTGGTGGCTCTGCTTTCCCAGTCCGGCTGGAGTCAGCTAGAGGAGCAGCAGGAGCAGGAATTAGGGAGGGAGGGGCTGGCAAAGCCTGCTGTGACAGCAGGCAGGGAGGGCTGCGCATTGGGCTGCATGTTGGGCTCAGACGGAGATGGCTGGGACACCCCCAGGGTGCAGGGCCCTGCCCAAATCATCCGGCTTGCTCCCACCTCCCCACATGAAGCTGGGTTAGATGGCAGCCCCATACTGGTGTTTGGTTTTGGTGGGATACCTAACTTCCTTACGTTCTCTTAAAAAAAAACAAAAAAAACCAACCAAACAAACAAAAACAGACAAAAAAAACTGGTCCTATGGCATTCTCCTGGCTGTTTGATGCAAGTTGTTTGGTGGCCTCTAGTAAATACAATTATTCCATTAGGTTTTCTTCATTGCGTCCTTTTGCTAGCATCGCGGTACCTCAGACCTCACTGCAAGTTATTGTCCAATGCCTCCCCGCACTCCTCCATAAAGACAGCAAGGAAATCTGCCTCTAACCTCAATTATAATCCAGCCAGGCCCATCGCTTTCAAGCTATTTCTGCACTGGAGCCATCCCCACCCATGGCTGCATTCCCAGTGCAAATCATTTTACTCGTACAACTGGAGAGCGCAAGGTGCAGTTCAGCTTTGCTGGTCTGGAAATTCAGCCAGAGAATTAATTTATCCCTGAACGAAGAGACTGGTACCTGCTGGCTACTGACGCTCAGCAGGCCATGCACGCATCCTTGCAGCACTGCTGTCTCTCAGGGACACCTTTGGGGTGTCTCTGTGCAGCACCAAGCACGGCGGGGATGTAGTTGTGGCTGGGATCGCTGCCCGCCAGAGGATTAGGATAAGGAGTGAGCTGTAAGCTCTGCGCACTCGTGCTGCAGCTGTCAGCCCTAGAGCAAACTGGGTCACAGGCATCTTTTTAGGTCCAAAGCTACAAGGTGTTGGCGTGAGATCTGGCAGGAGGTGAATTTTGGGTCCCGGTGTGCGAGTCTCTAACCACGCAGCCAACGGATAGCTGTCAAGATATCTTTCATTATAAGACCCCAACAATATTAAGACCACAATTACCCCAAACATCATAACAAGTGAACAATACACGAACAATGTTTGCAGAAACATATCTGAATTTTAAGGACATGCGGTGTTTTTCTTTTACGTCCTCATTTCCACAGCTCATTTTTGTTGTTGGGCAGAAAACGAGGAAGGGATTAGTGTAGTGGGCACAGCCCAGAGAGTGGGAGGAGACGGCGAGATAGTGACATGCACGCTAGTGATTTAACATGAAATACTCTGATTGCAAAGAGTCTCTAGAGGTTTGTGCCTCATTGATGAATATCATGCATGAAGCGTCGCTCCTTGTGCTACCCACATTTTTCTCTTCCAGGTATGTTGATTGGGAACCTGAGTCACAGGAAATATGCTGAGTTACAGCACATTTCCACCAAAAAAAACACCCCAGACACAAATCATGGCCATATTTATCTGTGCATGTGTCAAATGCACAATATGTTCAGACAGTACAGGATCAAAAGATTAACAGACCTTAATCCTACCTTTGTGCATTAATACACAACAGATGATACACGCACGCACACATCTATAAGGACCGATGTATGTACACAAAAGGCAATCTTCCCCATCAAAACATACCTGAGCTATTCACTTTTTGGAAACATATTAGGCATTAACTCACCTTGAAGACCAAACTGGACCCGCCTGCTTCTTCGGCTTGGCTATCTGCTTCTGATACTCCATCCAGCCACTCACCAGCTCATGAAGGATCATCACGTAGAGAAGGAAAATAAGAATCCTGGGATCCATTCGTGGCACTTCGGGGTCTGCTTCATTGGGTACAGGTGACATTTGATGGAGAGCCGTGGGGGGTCAGCCGGAGGGACGCAGCTCCTGTGGGCAGGGCTCTGGGGAACGGGGGGAGCTGGAGGGATGAAAAGGTCGCTTCTGAAGAAGATCCTTGCAGGCTGGGTTTTGTGCAGAGTGAATTAATGCTGTAAAAATCTCCGGGGGGGATGAGAGGCTGGTGCCTATTGTGTGAAGCAGCATAAACACAGCTGTGGAGGCTATGGACGTTTCCTTTAACGGGGTGGATCACATCTTCTGGGACTCCATCCCTTTTGTCTCCCTCTCACTCATGCTTTGTCTGCATTACTCTGCAGCCATGAGCTTCCTACACTTTTATCGCAGGAGCAGCCCCGCTTCAGCAGCGCCC
>VZSZ01006518.1:411497-432351 GCA_013398815.1 Ibidorhyncha struthersii | reverse complement strand
CGCATACCGTGCCTGGGCATCAGCTATAAACATTGGTCTGATCACTCTGAGAGAGCGAACATTGTCTGCACAATATGCTGTTAATTTCAGTAGTTAGAAGAGGCCCAGCTAAGAAGTGAAGTTACTGAACAAAATTGGTCCAGTTTTACCTCAAACCAGGACACAAAGCAAGACATTCATCCCGAGGAAGCTGGATACGGGGATCCTCGCGTAGAGGGAAAGTCACATACCAGGTCTCCCACCAAGCACCACTCATTGGAATTAACCTAAAGGTGACTGTAAAGTCTGAACCATATAGCAGCTCCACAGAAAAGTATCTTGAAGAGTGATAACTCAGTTTACTGCTGTGCAGCATCTGCTCCAGACTTCATTAGACACTCCTTTTAAACATCCATCTCCCCTCCAGCCATCTGCATTGTTCTGGACCACTTTTCCAATGGATCCACTGCCCACAGCACTAAGAAGAACTGGGGTGTTCTGCCAACCACCAGATGCTTTTGAGCATTCAGACTCGTGAAGACGCATGACAATGCCTTCCAATTGCTGGGTCCCCACTTCTTATTATCCTTTAAGTCAGAGCCCAGCAGAGCCTGCCCTTACAAGGGTCCCAGCTGTGGCTTTTGTGGGACTATTTGGGAAATAGCATCAGTGGGTTGCAAACCAGAAGTTGGCAACCAGTGCTCTCCAGGCAGATGATTTCACAGCTATTCTTTTCCACCAGTTTAGGTTTAATCCAGAGCAGCACAGGAGTCAGAATCCAGCCTTCTTTTTGAACAAGAGGCTTCCTTTTCTGGGTGGAAATTGGTGGAGTTTCTCACTGCACCCCTAATGATCCTACTGAGGCCATAGCAAAACCAAAAGGTTCCCCAAAAGAAAGACTTCTGAACGCTCTCTCGTAACAGTAGCTATACCTTACCTGCCAAGCTCCCCAGTTTCCTTGTTGTCCTCCCACTGCTTCAGACCAAAGGAGGCGTAAGAGATAAAACATCTAAATCATAGAATCACAGAATGGTTTAGGTTGGAAGGGACCTTGAAGACCATCTCGTTCCACCCCCCAGCCCAGGTTGCTCCAAGCCCCGTCCAACCTGGCCTTGAACACCTCCAGGGATGGGGCAGCCACAGCTTCTCGGGGCAACCTGCCCCAGGGGCTCACCACCCTCACAGGGAAAATTGCTTCCTACTATCTCATCTAAATGTCCCCTCTTCCAGTCTGAAGCCATTCCCCCTCGTCTTATCACTACATGCCCTTGGAAAAAGTCCCTCCCCAGCTCTCCTGTAGACCCTCTTTAGAAGTCTTTGAGACTTCTCCTGAAGGCACTGGGTGAACACACGTGGTCCCTTATCAAAGTCTGATGTTACTGTCTTAATTGGATGGATCTCAGTGGGAAAGCAGGCGCCTCAGTAGTAGGGAAGTACTAAAATACTTTTTTTAATTTTTAAGGTAAAATACTCATGTTCTTTCTGAGCATGTTGCAGCCAAGCAGGACTTGGGCAGACGTCACCAAGGCACTGCAACAGCACCAGTAAGAACCACATCAGTGTCTTCTTTCCGACTGCCAGGTTGTGGCATGGCTCGGCAGGCAAGGAGCGTCCTGCCATCCCACCGCTCCTCATTGCTTTCCTCCCAGAGAATTCCACTGAGCAACACCGCTGGTGAGCTGCAGGAAGACTTTCCAAGGCCAGGCACATCTCACAGAACGCCTGAGCTGATGCACTGGGTCAGGAAGCTAGCGCTGATCCACGAAAGGCTGCCAAGTGAAAGGACATGCCCTTCCCCCCAAACCAGCAGTAAACCAAAGACAGAGGTGTCGTCCCAGCCTCAGGGAGCTCCAGGGGAGCAGGAATAGACTTGCTGAACTGCAGACAAAGCCACGATGGTCAGGATCCCCCCAACAGCCCAGGACAACCAGGGAGACAGTCACATCACACCCTGGTTTGACCTCCTACTCACACCAGATGAAGGCCCATACTGGGAACTAGTACCTATCATGCAGTGTTGCACTTCTCCACGGCAGAAGTCTCATCAGGCTGGGACAACACACCTACCTGCTTCCACCGCACACTGCCCCGGTAGCCAACCTTTGAAATCATAGCAAGAACAATTTGGTGGCTCTCCAGGCACTCCAGTAGTAAGGAGAAAGGATCAGTAAGGCTGTTTACTCCGGGACTGACAACCTCTGCCACTTCCCAGGGAATTCCTCAGGACCAGCAATCCTCCTTCCACTCTCTGGTGTTGAACAGGTACAGCAGAGGAGATAACAAAGGACACATCACGTGAAAACACCATGGATGCTTGTCTGCTGTCTGGTGGCTGCTGAAGTTATTAAGACCAAAATAACTGACCATTTATTTTTTGAAGCTTTAAATGTTCGAGAAAGGAAGTGCTGTGATTTTTGTATTTGTCAGTAACTTTTCTGACCGGGCTCACTTTGATGTATTTTCAGACCCATTCCCTGAAGCGCTACTGGTCAGGAACACACTGGGACAGTGTGTGGGGCAGCACAGAGCCTCCCTGCAGGAACCCACCTCTGCCGCTCCAGAGTGCTTTTAGGAAGGAGAGGAGGGCTGGTCAGTTGTGAGCCTGATGCCCTGCTCCTTGCTTTGGCCAAAAAAATCAAACTTTATTTGTGGCAGCACAGAGGGCCGAGACACGAAATTAAAAGAATTCTTTACCATGAGGGTGGTGAGCCCCTGGGGCAGGTTGCCCCGAGAATCTGTTGCTGCCCCATCCCTGGAGGTGTTCAAGGCCAGGTTGGACGGGGCTGGGAGCAACCTGGGCTGGGGGGAGGTGACCCTGCCCAGGGCAGGGGGTGGAACTAGGGGATCCTTGACGGTCCTTTCCAACCCAAACCGTTCTCTGATTCTATGATAAGAACAAGAGGGGATTGAAATGTGACGGGTTCACCCACCCCAGCACAGCAGACTCCAGTTAACCTGCTGGGACCTGTGCTCCAGAGCCAGATGCGTGAGGATCACAGGGTGAAGTTTAGGACAAGCCAAGTTTTGTGTTCATCTCTGCAAGAAGACGGGCCAGATGCGGAGGTGATGCATGTTCCCAAACCCGTCCACTTTAGCTCAGCAAAAGGAATCAAAGCCGCCTTGTGCAGGACGTGTTCTGCCACATCCCCACACTGTACTTATGCTGGAACCCTCTTTTGGTCTTGGTGAGAAACCTCTGAGGTCTCCCTCATACCTGGTCTCTCTTTCGATTCAATGCCTAAGCCACAGCCATTTCTGAGGTTAGACTAACACCTTTCTTTGCTCTGTTGGTCAAGAAATCCCACTGCTTGGGATTGCAGTCAAATGCACAGAAATTGGGGAAAAAAATTATTTCCTCTGGATTTCAGCTGTTTCCTTTCTTAAAGTGCTTGCAAGAGAGTCAAGATAATAAATCCCCAATTACCTGGAGCTGGAATTTCAGCCCAACCCATCACCTTCCTTTGGGAACCGATGTTCTCACACACCAAGAAAGTCTCCAGTATCACACTCCCCAGAGAGCAGACACTGCAGACCAGCATGGTGAACTGAGACCAGACTCCTGAACCAAACACGCTCCTGCCTTCAGCACTGCACATTAATTAATTCAAAGTTAAGCCTATGGCAGGTTTCCTTTATACTGTTGTATAGAGAGAAGGTCAGAAATCACCTAAAAAACACAGTTCCTGGCAAAATACGAGAGGACTCACAATAGCTGGGGGGTATCCAGGGAGACTTCATATTCTTTCCGGCCAAGGAGATTTGTTTGGTCTCCTTTTATCTCACTCCCCAAAGAGCTATCCTACATCAAATCAATATGTCAAGTGGAATCTGGCTGTGTTTTGAAATGATGCTAGGCATGCTTTGGGTGTCAGGTAGTTTGGCAGAAAATAATATTTCACTACAGTAATTGTCTGTTCCACTAATTTTATATAAGACCTGGTTCCTCCGCCAGCACAGGCCTCAGGAACTGGCAACTTCTATCGACCATTGCAGTTACAACTCTATCAATCTTCAAATTGTTTGTTTCACAGCTCAACGTAAAATTTCAGTTAAATGTTAACCATCCAAAAAGCCTGGAGAACCTCTCTGGGCTATGAGTTACTCTGATCTCTCAGGAAAAGCACACAGAGGACCAGATTGCTCAAGCTAATTAGAATTCATTGTAAAAATTCGCTCCCCAGTCAGGCACAGCAGGTTTGGAGAAAACACAATTTTTTTCCTATCACAGGTATCACCCCCCTGTTGTAAAGACAAACTGTGACATAAGTGTAAACAGGGAGCGAGTCCAGGGAGGGATTTCAAGCAGCAGCAGGACAGGTAAGGCCACCGGTGGTGCCCCCCCGGCAGCGTACGCTACACGACACCATGGCTGGTGTCACCTACTCAGGGCTATGGACAGAGGTGCCATAAAAAAAAGATTTAAAAAAAAAAAATCTTTTACACAGCGCAGCTGTACTTCACCTGGTCGGTGTGCCGCAGGACTGCACCGTCCAACACAGCAGAAGAGAGCGGGCCACTCCAAGCAGGAATCCTAGAGCAGAACCCAGAGATGTCCCGGCCCCAGAGCAGGCGTAAGCGAGCATCCTGCATGCAGCTGCAGCCAGCTCCTGCCGCAGGTTGCACGGAGGTTTACACATACAACAGGAGTATGTGTAATTGCTGGCACTGGAGTGAAACCATTCTCATCTCAAAGAATGGAAACAGACCAAGATGTTCACTACAAAACCAATGTTTTCTGGAAAGCGTCTCCTCGTCACACCTTTGTGCAGAAGGCAGGCCAGGAGAGCACGGACTGGCCGCCACTCCCACTCTCCGCTGCCCAGATTTCCCCTCCTCAGCCGAGGCAGCCACCAGCACAGGTAACAGCCAGTTTGCGCTCTGGGATTCAATTTCTTTGTGGATCTAAAAACCTGGAAAAAAAATCACCAGCATATCTCTCAGTACTGTGGGTACAGGCTGAAACACAAGAGGCCTTTCTACCAAGTAGTAAATCACACAGGCAGCCTGGGTTAAAAGTTCGTGCTGCAGGAGAGTCCCAGGGGAGCATGTGGAATAAGGGAAACCTTCAGTGGCAGAGAGAACCCCCAACACAAACCTAAAATAACCTTAAAGACTAAGCAGAGCATGGGCCCGAAAGGTTCGCCAGCAGCGTGGGACGTTATTTTGTGTAGGTTACCATGACAGTTTAAACGGTTTAAAAACAAAACTAAGCAATAAAGACCTGATTGTTATATCCAGTTCCCGTTTCCAACAAGCCCGAAGCCAGAACTGCCGAGAGCCTGCCAACGGCAACACCGACCCCAGGAGTTAAGGGGCACAAAGGCAATGTGGACTAGAGGACAGTGCCCTTGTCTCATACACAAACCTAACCCGCCTTCCCAGTTCTCCCACACGATACAGACAAGTCCCTGCATAAAAGGACAAATAAAGCACCAAGGCGATGAAGAGAGGCGACACTCGCTTTCCTCATGCAGCACTCGAGAGCTCAGGAGGAAGAAAAGCAGGCAAAGACGGAGTCAGCAGCTTTGGGGAGGGATTTCCACCTCGACTTAACTAGTCTGTCTTTCTTTTTCTTTTTTGGACAGTTTCAGGAAATGGAAAAGTCTCGTCAGCATCACTCAGCACTGGGAGTGCTCGAGTCCCAGGAAACAAGGGGTGATGGGGAAAAAAAAATAATCAAACCATCATAACCAGAAACATGACGGACAAGAAACTGACAGGGCATGTCTGGCACGGTTGGGCAAATTCCAAGGGCTAATTGTGCCTGACAAACCCAATAACCTTCTACGAAGAGAAGCCTGGCTCGGTGGATGGGGGCAGCGCAGTGGGTAGCTTACCTTGACTTTAAACAGCTTTTGGCACAACCGTCTGAAGGATCCATATAGCCAAATCGTTTTGATAGAGTTCAGATAGCTGCATGGAAAACTGGCAGAGCACCAGGCTCAGAGGGTTGTGAGCAACAGCTCAAAGTCCAACTGGCAGCCCGTTACTGACAGCATTCCTCAGGGCCCATTAACGGGGCTAATATTGTTTAATGTCTCTATTTACAACCTGGGGACAGAACACACCCTCAGCAAGTTTGCAAAGGATACCAGGTTGCCGGCATGGCTGGTACACCAGGCAGGGCTGCTCTTCAGAGGGACCCCGCAACAGGCTGGAGAAACAGCCTGGCAGAAACCTCATGAAACTCAAGGGTAAATAAAAAGTCCTGCTCTTGAGCAACCTCACCTAGGCTGGTCCCGCTCTGACTCAGCGGTGGACCACAGACCCTCAGAGGTGCCTTCCTACTGGAATTATTCTGCAATTCAGAGTAAGTCAGGTAGGCAGCTTCCTGCTTACAGGGGACGGGCAAGATTCTTTCCAGGCATACTGTACCTGCTAAAATCAGCGTGAAGTCTGTTGTAAATTCACACAACCCATTCTTGTCCCATGCCCACCTTCCTGGACACTACCTGAGGCAGCAATAAAAGCACCACAGGAATTAACTGTAACAGTACAGACAGCAACAAAAACGAGCCATGAAGAACAGGTTATTTTTTCAAAGACACAATTTCACTCCACCTACCCTCAAACCCTATTGTCATCACAAAATATGCTAGTTTTGTTTTTTTTCACTGGCTCCAGGACTCATTTCAAGCCACTCTTTTGGAGAAAAGTGGGGAGAATGATTCAATTTCTGGCTTTCTTTGTAAAAGCCTAGCTGAGAAGATGGCTGTTGACTGCTTCTTGGTCTAGTGACAGTGACCTCTGACTAATGCAGCACACCTTATCATGTACCAAAAGAGCAAGAACCTCAAATGGGAAATTGTATCAGTGGAGCTTACCTCCTCTGACATTTCCTTCTGTTGAGCATCTTCTCCAAAGACCCAGAGGAGCAAACTAACAGCCAAAGAAATCTAAAGTTAGCCTGCAGGAGTTCACTCTACTTGTTCAACCATAATGCAGTTAAAACACTCATTGATCAGTTCTTTAAAGTAAAGTTTAAAAATACAAGATTCCAAGCTTAAAAATAGGCGTTTTCTTTTTGAAAAAAAAAAAAAAAGTACAGTCAGATTTGAAGTCGAGCTACAAGAAGACACTCAGCTATCTTTAAGAAAAGTAAACCTTTGCAATGCACTGAATACAGAGTTTTCTAACCAGCAAGAGCCAGTGAGAGTTTGGTAAACTGCAGTGTTTCCTGAAAGAGCTTCAGTGGCTTTTTTTTGTTTCCACCCTATAGGCAGAGACACTTGAAAGGCAGTACAGTGTCTTCACGCTGCAGAGCACTCTGTTAGCTCTTCTCCTGTCTCACTCTGGCACTACAGACATAGCTCAGCGTGAGGCTGGTGTGGGCACAGTGGGCAAGGGCAGTTCCATGGAAGGAGTTTCAGTCACTTCGGCTGGACTTGGCTTGCGAAGCTCCAGTTTCTCAGTGAGTTGGTTATAAAGCTCCTTCACAGCTTCCCCACTCTGCAGAATGAAAATTAGGGAGGGGAAAACCAGAAGAGTCATACTTCATTCTAGCTGCTACTAGCTAGAATACTAAGTATGCAATTACCTTGTGTGTTTTAACACAAACCAACACAGAAAGCGGAAGTTACAAGGTAATTAAGACACAACTTGGTACACATGGAAAGCAGAGCTCATGTTCCATTAAGCAACGTCTGGAAAGTCAGCTGCTTTCATTTGCAATTAATTTTCCCTTTCTCATACTTCCCTTCATACCTGCTTGGTGGGTTCCAAAGCCTTCTGGAGAGACTCTAATTTGGCAGGCGCCACTTTATGATGCAGATGAAGCAGCAGTCTTAGCACATGTCTATGTACGTTCTCCTTTCTGCAAAAAGAAATTTTAAAGCAGAGTAACTGATATAAACAAACACCATATTGAGAACAAGAAAGCTACACCAACAGTATTGGAATAATTCACACACCCGCAGACTGGCAGCTTTGTCATAATTTTCCAAAACACCTGAGAACTGTAGCCTGTGTGCTACAAAGCGCTAACCCTGCCTTAGACTTTCAAGCAATTCGTGTAATTATTCAACAGGAGTGGACTAACTGTAGCAACCGTGAGGAAGCAAGGGGGGAGATTTTAAGCAGAGACTGTAGCATGTAGTAGCAGCTGGTCTCTCTGTTGAACAGGCCATATGCACACGCAGGAGGATGTTTGTTCTTTCTGGAGGAAGTGGTAACAGCACCAGCACAGCAGTTCCAGTCACTTTTGGGGAAGCCTTCTGGAGGTTAGACCTGGTCTGCAGGCCAGCACTTGAACCACACTGACTTAACAGAATTAACAGATACAAACAGATCTTCTGTGTGCAGCTGACACTGCAAAGAGCTGAAGTTAACTCTTCATATTCACAGCTACTGCAAAACATGAAGGATATCATCTTTCGCAACTTCAACTTACAAATAATGAATTGAAGTTTAGGTAATAATTCACAGAATCACAGAATAGAATCACAGAATAGTCAGGGTTGGAAGGGACCTCTGGAGATCATCTAGTCCAACCCCCTCGCCAGAGCAGGGTCACCTACAACAGGTTGCACAGGACAGCGTCCAGGCGGGTTTTGAATGTCTCCAGAGTGGGAGACTCCACAACCTCTCTGGGCAGCCCGTTCCAGTGCTCCACCACCCTCAAAGTAAAGAAGTTCCTCCTCATGTTAAGATGGAACTTCCTATGTTCAAGCTTGTGCCCATTACCCCTCGTCCTATCAATGGGCACCACTGAAAAAAGACTGCTCCCATCCCTCTGGCATCCTCCCTTCAAGTATGTGAAAGCATTAACAAGATCCCCCCTCAATCTTCTTTTCTCCAGACTAAAGAGACCCAAATCCCTCAGCCTCTCCTCATATGAAAGATGTTCCAATCCCCTAATCATCTTTGTAGCCCTTTGCTGGACCCTCTCCAGCAGATCCCTGTCCTTCTTGAACTGGGGAGCCCAGAACTGGACGCAGTATTCCAGATGCGGCCTCACCAGGGCAGAGTAGAGGGGGAGGATGACCTCCCTCGACCTGCTGGCCACACTCCTTTTGATGCACCCCAGGATGCCATTGGCCCTCTTGGCCGCCAGGGCACATTGCTGGCTCATGGTCATCCTGTTGTCCACCAGGACTCCCAGGTCCCTTTCCACAGAGCTGCTCTCCAGGAGGTCGGCCCCCAACCTGTACTGATGCATGGGGTTATTCCTCCCCAGATGCAGTACCCTACATTTACCCTTGTTGAATTTCATTAAGTTCCTCTCTGCCCAACTCTCCAGCCTATCCAGGTCACGTTGTAAGGCAGCACATCCTTCTGGCCTATCAGCCACTCCTCCCAGTTTAGTGTCATCAGCAAACTTGCTGATGGTACACTCTATCCCTTCGTCCAGATCATCGATGAATATATTGAACAGGACTGGACCCAGTACTGACCCTTGAGGAACACCACTTGTTACTGACCTCCAACTAGACTCTGCACCACTAACCACAACCCTCTGAGCTCTATCTGCTAGCCAGTTCTCAATCCACCCCACTGTCCATCCATCTATCCCACACTTCCTAAGCTTGCCAGTGAGGATGATGTGGGAGACAGTGCCGAAAGCCTTGCCAAAGTCAAGGTAGACAACATCCACTGCCCTCCCCTCATCCACCCATCTAGTGACCTCATCATAGAATGCTATCAGATTAGTCAGACACGACTTCCCCTTAGTGAATCCATGTTGAATTCATAATCAACACTTAAAAATTTTGCTGATAAAAACTTGATCACAAAATGTAAGCCTTTCCTTAAAGAAAAGCAGCATGAGGCTAGTATTTCCACTACATGTGAAGAGTTTGCTGAACTATTAAAGTATAGTTCAAAGTAGTATAACCTCTCTCAGGTGTCCTGTAAACTCACTTCCCCTGAGGAAAATCAGATTTACCTTGAGCAGGCAGTAAGAAAGAAGCCATCAAAGAGACTGGTGCAGAACTCCTCGAGTGCAAATTCATCACCCAGCAGCGTGAGGTTACCAGTAAGCAGATGCAGAAAAATATCACTGAAGGCCAAGTCACTGAAGGTCTCAACTATACAACATGAAAAGGAAAGAGACTGAGACCGACAAGGATGTGCCAAAACCTGACTATGTAGCAGATGTTCCTGCTGAAAACTTAGCAGTGATATTTCCTTTTAAAACAGGTAGCCCAGGCAGGTGGCTTTGATCTTTCAGACATAAGAGATTAGGAGCAGAGGGGTGAGAAGACATGTAGAAAACCCATGTCTCCACCAAGGCTGAAGTAACAGAGTAGCTTGCTCCTACCAAAATCACGAAGTTCCCTACCATCTTTCTCCACCATCCTCTGCTCATGGCCACAATCCACTTCCTTGCGCCCCTCAGACCCCGTAGTGAGCAGATACAAACCACTTACCAGTGGAAAACTCACCCATGTAAATGAGCTGACAGCTCAGCAAAGGGTTCAAAGAACACCAGATCTGGGATAAGGGAGTGGAAAGTGAATGCTGCCGCCATTACTGGGAGCTGCAATGCCTAAAATCGCTTCAGAGCTCTCCTGCAACTTACCCCAGAGAAGTCAGTGAAGAAGGTAATCCCAGGGAAAAATTTAAGGCTGTGTTCGGTCTTGTTTTGTTACAGGTTTTGTTCACCACACAAAGCCAAGTCCCAAGAATTTCTGGCCACCTGCGATTACTATGAGCAGTGGCAGAATTAAGCCATCTGCTCTTTTATCTTTCAGATTCATTCCAAACAGTTCTCAACTAATCTCATAGTTAATCCAGCCTTTGATCTAAGGAACTACTGACTCTCAGCCACTATCCCTAAATTCTTGGATCAGCAGAAAAGTATCCTAATTGGAGACAACACCAAACACTTCTGCAGGGCCCTACCAACTAAGCCACCAGAAGAGCCAAAGGCAGAACATTACGTCTTTGACTCTGAGATCACTTTCACTCCAGGTTTACTTGCCTCCTGGGTGTCCAGCACAAGGCAAACAGCTACAAAATAGAGACAAGACAAAAACTTACCTAGTGCTGGCAGGAGCCTAAGGAAAGCATTCTTGTTCCTCTGTTTAGTGATGTGAAGGATGTAATACAGCCCAATCTCACAAGCTATTCTGTTCTCCTGCAAGAATCTGTTATGGCAGAAGCAAAGTTTCTTAATCAATAAAGTTAAAACAGATTTTTTTTAAGAGGGTTTAAAATATTGTTGGATAGCAATCAAGCAGTTACAGCAGTCGCTAACCTCAAACCCACTGAAGAGCAGCTACTCAGTGACTGAGTGTGATGGTCATCACTATGTTCTCTACCATGGTCCAGAAAAATTTACCACTCAGCAAAGAATACGCTGTCCTACAATTAAACAGTTGGATTTGATTGTGAACATTTATAATAGTATTAATGGCAAAAGTGCTATTCAAAACAGGTTTTAGAAGAAGTCCAAATACTCATAAATGATACAAAGACCAATTCTGTTTTGTTTTAGTTTCCCAAAGGTCAAGTATCAACACTGTCATAGAGGACAGTACAACTATCAGGATACAGTACACCAGATTCTGGCACACAGATAAGAATTGTGCTGGAAACTAGTGCAAGATCTGAATGCAACAGAGCACACAGAGGTTTTATTTATCTTTTTGAAGTCCCTGTAGTGATAGATTATCAACAAAGAATGACTGTCTGTGTGACAAAAATGCCAACTTTATGATTTACAACAGCACTCTTCAGAACCAAGCATGAGCACTTGTCCAGGTGCACCCAAATATCACTCAAACCCTTGTAATTCACTCTTTGGAAGCTACACAAGCAGCATATTTGAAAGCAGTAATACCAAATACTTTCAATTCAATCTGCCAAAAGAATGGTCATTACAAGCAATAGAACTTATCTACATAAAATAATATTTGAGGAATCACGGTGGAAACTTGTTCTGCTAACGGCTTCTGTTCAGGCTTAATCAACTGGGACTAAATCTTACCCCAAGAAACTCTTCGCTCTACCACATACAGTATTTTTTCCTGTCAGTGTTGGCTGGCTCCTTGATGTTTTGCTTTAGTAACAAGACTATACGTACAAAGTTGGTAAGGCAGATTACATACTTGGTGAAAGCTTCAGGAATGGTGCTGGGGTAGGGAATTGGTCCCTTCTCCTCCGAGGGGAGTTTCTGATCGACATTGAACGTGTGGTCATCCACCACAAAGGACATCAGCATGGGCAAGAACTTCGTGATCAACTCAGCTTCCTTAGAGGGATGGAAAAACAGATGGAAAAGAAAAACACTTTCATCAATCAGTTCATGCCACCTAATGGTCTTAGAGTGCTGTAACAATCCACACATTCCACTGGTAATTAGGAAAACTGTACTTCACTTCATCTACAGAAACACTCCTGATCAAATCCTTTCTTTTGACAATTACGTAGCATTTCTTCTGAGAGACCTTTTCCAATACCACTGCAAGCACTGCAACTGCTTTTATCAAGAATTACAAATTATTTTGTTCATTCCCTAAACTGACAGGGATCAATGCATAGCTAGAATAGCAACGATAAAGAGCACCTCCTTGCACACGGCAGATCCACCTGTATTGTATCAGATTCAGAGTGGGAGGTTACAGCTTGTGGCAATCACAAGTAAAACAGACTTTAAATAAAGATTTGGAGATTCACTTTAGGAAAAATATTCACAGTTTCTAAGAGATTCATGACAGCACCTCTGCAAGTCAAATCACAGCGCTATTCTTGGAGTTTCGGTCAACCTCACTGTTACAATCTGAGTATCAACGCACACCCTTCCTGTGTTAAATTTAAATGTGCAATCAGCCACTAATATATATTTTGGAGATTTCAAATGTTCCCCTAGGTAGACATTTGCTGCTTTATAGTTCAGAACAGAAATAGAAAATTTCTCTTGAGAAACAGTCCCACTGTGCAACACCATGGTTAGCCTTCCTGCCATCAGCTGAACATTATCTGCTCCCAAACTACGCTAGGGCTGCCTATAATACTGTGCAAAATATTTCCAAAGCATGGAAAGAATGTAGCTGAATGTGGCATTAAACAAAATCACTACAACAGATACCGAGAAGGGAAAAACATTTTTCATGTCAATGAAAAGCTGCTACACTGCTACAGGAGTTTCAGATCAGCCTCTGAAATCCTGCTTTCCTCATACAAGATGTGTTTTACAAACTTGTCAGTCGTGTAGAAGTTCTCAGGAACAACGAGCAACCAGTTCAGAATTTAATACAGGTACAGTCTGATTTTAAAACAGTAAAGGCCAGGCATTCATGTAAATAAAAAAGCAGGTAAACGAAGCTTACAGCATGTCCACTTGAGCTGCTGCTCTGTGACCACTTACATGTTTTTTCTAAGAAAGCTATGAGGAGAGGTATGAAGAATGAACGTTAAATCAGGGATGGAATAAGGTAATAACCAAGTCTAAATTGTTTAATTAAATGTATTAAATTCTAAACATCAAAATGGCTCACCATTTTTGGTTCCTTGAAGACTTGACTGTCAATCATGTCCCAGGCCCCCTGTCCCAAAGACAGCATCCTAAGGAGCAGCAGCAGATCTGGGCTTTCCTCGAATTTTAAGGGGAAGAGAGAAACAGCTATTTTGATCTTCCACAAGTTGCACATATAGACATTTATTTGGATGTACTGGTTTACATTCAACACTCTCCTGGATTAGCAACTTTACCAAAGGCTGCTAGAGCCATTTGGTTCTCCGATTTAATTGACAACTGATTCCTCAAATGGGAATCAAATAACAGACAGACCTGAGAGTTTGTGGTTTTATGTAACATTTTATAATGCACCAAGAAGTATGCAGCCAATCTGGTCACAACATCGTTTTTAAACATGTCCAGCCAAATTAAATATAATGTGTGACAGGACAAATCAAGTCATCTCAGCAGAAGTAAGAAAGAGAAAGCGCATGTAAGAATGACAATGGTTTCTTGTCTATATTGTGCCCTGAAACCAAAACAATTTTCAGTCTTAAACTGTCATGAGGAAGTTGTTGAATTTTATTGTTGGATTGAGTAACTTGGGGATAAAACCAGCAAATGCCTCACACTGTTCAGACACTTTTAAGGCTACCCTCCTTTAACATTTAAGCACTTCTTGCAGACACTATTTAAGGAACCATATTATATCGCACTCAACAGACCAGAACAGCGTAAACTAATCCATCGCATTTACTGTGGCAGGGAAAAAAGGCTGCTGGTGTTAGGCAAACTGATGGAAGGACAAAGCAGAGAGACGCACTTCTATACAAGATTCTATATATGCATAGCTGTTAGGATAGAATAAGCCATGAGGAGAATTCCTTGTCAATTTGGAGAGCTCCAAAACGCCTGACTCCAAACAATGCTCCTGCAGAGCTCTAAGGTATGTGCTACAAATGGATAGCTAGTATCACATTTCCCTTTTTTTAATTTACACATGCATTTGAGAACTTAATGGTACTTCTTCTACAGTGCCAGCCTTTTGTTGCTGAATGCTATTTATTCAATTAAGACCATAGTTCAGATTAAGAACATCAACTGCAACACTCACCCTGGGTAAGGTGTCCTGCCCAACCAGGTCCTGCAGGTGCCTTATGGTACTCAAGGCTAAGGTGTTAATGGCAAAGGGATCACACAAGATCATTGATAAGTCCCTGAGAAGCAAAAATAAAATACATGTCACACATAACAAACAACCCTACCATACAGTTCCATTTCCAGCTGTAGGACACCAGTGTGTTTCACTGGAGTGAGACATTTGAGCCTATTCTTTGTTGTAATCCTGTCAACTACCAGATGTAACATCTGTTAAGTATAGTGTGCACATGTACACTATATCTTTATAAACACACACACACCGCTGAGTTTAAGAAGAGAGGCAGACACAGGGCAAGTACTGCAACAATACCTTTACTATAATAATGCAAAACCTGAATTTCTGTCTTTTGTTACCTACAGGTGTCCACCTGATGAACCTTCTCCTGCCTTGTAAAAACACCACGAACGTTATTTCTTTGACTTGAAAGAGCATGTTACCTGAAACCATTACTAAAGGTCTTCCGCACTGAAATCAAGCAGGAGATCTCCCACAGTCAGTTACCAGGCCACAGGGGAGACTCAAGGGTGGTAACTTAAGCAGTGCAAGCTATGTCACCAGAACATGCCTGGCTATGCCCTTGTGCATCAATGCTCATGAACATACTGGAGTTGACAGCACAGAAGAGCTTCTGGCTGTCAGCTGGCCCTAGGGAAGAATTAACACCTACAATACTTGTCAGATGTTGTGACTACCAGGAGCCCATTTTCAGTTTCTCAATGATCAGCCCAAGTGCCTTACCCCAACACTTGTTCTTGTCCTTTCTTCACTCCATCCAGGAACCCTTGCAATTCCCGAGCTCTCTTGTTGTCCACAAACTTCTCCCGAATGCAAGCATCAAGGCACCAGGTGAACTGTTACAAAAAAAGGAGAAAGCTTTATGAACCACAGCAACTTGGTAAACCAGCAATAAAATACACAACATTAGAGAAAACAGGCTCAAATGACCTCCAAATATCTGGAATTAATACGTTTTATGAATACACTCCAGTATGGTAGCAAGCTGGTCACAAATACAGAGGAGGTCAGAAATACAAACATTCCAAAAGGAGGTCAGAGATACCAATGTCATTTAGCCTGGTGTCACTTTCTCCCCTTCCAAGAAAGGCGTTCCCTGGCAATTAAGGAAGAGGCATGTATAAAATGTATCACTGCCCAGCACACCTGATGAATGTGGATTTACACAAGTAGGAGGCTGACAAACAAGCAGCATCACTTAGCAATAATAATATGGGATATTTAGCCAGTGCAATACCAATCCCACCCTCTAAGTAGGGGATATTAACAGTGGAGGTGCTTCTGCTTTAGAGCTGTATTATCAAAATGGAAAAAGACAAGATAAGTGGAATGTTTTATCTGACCTAAAATTAAGGGCTTTCTTCCCCTTTCAGAAAACAACATATATTTTCCCGCAACATTTCAGCTGCCAAAAAAGAACAACTTGCCGAATTTTCTGAAATGCTTTCACCATGGTTTCCCTTCCTTGCAGCAGTCACTGCATTTTGCAGTGGTAAAATGAGGCTGCTGAAAATGATCTGCAACTTGAACAAGAATTGCCCTTTTTTATTCAGTTATTGATTTTGGGAGTCTTGATCGGAAGATATTAAAAAACATGCAGTAACATCATCACTCTAGGTTATATTCTGTATAAGTTGAATACACATAAAACTTAGCAACATTACTTAAGAAGAAAAGCTTTGTTCTACATCAGAGTGATGCTGACCACAAAGGACCAGTAACAAGATCCTGGTGTGACATTAACAACACATCTGTCACCTGCCACCATTTTAAGAGTTTAATGTTTTCTTATAATTCAAGATCCAAAGTATTTAATGTTCCACACAGAGTTTACTGACATATGGAGTGTATCACATCAGGCACAACAGGAAGGGAAGCAAGATTTGATTAAGAACCTTGGGCTAGCTAATGTCATTGATTATTTTTTGCAGCATCTACATATGTCAGACCAGATGTTGTTTTTAACAATGAACAACTACCATAAATTTGAATGATTTATGGGTCATGAAATGAGAGCAAGCTGCTGGTTAACCAAGATGAAATCTTCACCTGAGGTTCCAAGGAATATAAGATGACTTTTGGATTCAAGGTCTGAACTCTCTTCACAGAGAGGAGTCATCTCTCTGGGCTGAAGTCCTACAGGGCAGCAGGTACGCACAGGAGTGGGTGAAACAGAAAATTCTCCTATCTGTCCCACATGATTAATACCTTATGACAGGGGTCAACGGTGCAGATTTCACTGATTTCCAGGTCATGCAGCGACATCAGGAGCTCTGCCCGTAGCGTGCAGTAATGAACATTCCTTGTCCGAAGGAACAAGGTTCTCAGAAACTGCAGCACCATATCATAGAGCTTCACGTTCTTCCCAATCATCTGGGTCAGCTTCTGAACCACCTAAACTCAAGAAGGAAAACACGTGCCCTACTACCAAGAGACTGTTATTTCACATACACACAATATAAATTAATTCTCTTACATGATTTAGCAAGATCGAAACAACCGCATTGACATGAGTTCCTGAAAAGGAACTATTTATACCAAAATTTCCAAGAGTGTTTGTTCAAGAGATGTTCACCAAAAATTTCATAGCCATAATGAAAGAATAAAGAATGTCAAGAAAAAGGTCTTTTGCAAACAGAAGTTGAAGCATTTGTAAAATAAGGTGCTCAGTTATGTGAAACAGATTAAGAAGCAGTACCTTGTATCGAGGAATATAATTTACAATTATTGTAACATGAACAAAACTTGCTTTTCTTTGGAAGTCTCTTTGTATTTTTATCTACACTCAGGCTACAAGCATGAGAATGAAGGTGAGGTTTCTACTGGTTTTGGCTGGGATAGAGTTAATTTTCTTCACAGTAGCTTGCATGGGGCTATGTTTTGGATTTGTGCCGAAAACAGCGTTGATAACACAGGGATGGTTTAGTTACAGAGATGGTTTAGCCACTGCTGAGCAGCGCTTAGACAGCATCTAGGCATTTTCTGCTCCTCACATCGCCCCGCCAGCGAGTAGGTTGGGGGTGCACAATAAGGTGGGAGAGGACACAGCTGGGACAGCCGACCCCAACAGCCTAAAGGGATATTCCAGGCCATATGACGTCATGCTCAGCAATAAAACTGGAGGTTGGCAGAGGGGCTGCTGCTCGGGGACTGGCTGGGCATCAGTCAGTTGATGGTGAGTAATTGTTTTCATTTGCATCGCTTGTTTCTCTTGGGTTTTATTTTCCTCTCTCTTTGTTGTTTTTTTTCCTTACATTTTATTTTTTCATTTCTCTTTAATTATTAAACTGTTTTTATCTCAACCCATGCATTTCTTTCTTTTACCCTTCCGATTCTCCCCCCATCTCACCAGGTGGGGATGAGCAAGCGGATGCGTGGTCCTTAGTTGCTAGCAGGGGTTAAACCACAAGTCTGCAATGTAAACCTGAAGTAAATTGCAGCAGAGCACTTACACTAAACGGGCTTTTGAAAGCAAAACTGACCCAAACCAAACCCACCATGCAACAGATGTACTGTCCTCTCTGAAATAAAAGCTTTATACTGCCTTATCACTGCAATTCCTCAGCATTCTTGATAGCAAGGTCCTTACAGAAACTCCGATATTTCCCTTTTGGAGCAAAAGCCCCCTGAGGTAAACAACACATGATAGCTGAACCGGTGTAATGGCTTGCTGTTGCCAAAAAGAGGAGAGAACCACTCCTCCTAACCCCTCTGCCACTGTTCCCTCCCACATCAAACCTGCCTGCATGACCCAGCTCATCTCCTTGCAATGGCTTTGGTGCCACCTGATCTCTTCTTTGAGCAGATCCAACTCACTGTCTTGGAAAACTACTGACTGGTTTTATTTGCTAGAGTTTCTGTAGCAATTACTGATCTGAATCAACTCATGGAAAGGTTGGATAATCACCAGAGCTACAGGGAGGGAGGGGAGGAGTAGCACCTGTCCTTCCGGTGGCTGAGTGTTGGATCCGCTCAGCCATCTCATGTAATCCTACCAAAGAGCAACTTTTCCAAATGCCACCTTAGCTACAACTTTCCATCTTTACAAAAAAACCCAAACAAACAAACAGCAAAGCTTAAAAAAAAGCACTTTTCTTGGGCTATGTCCTACTAAAAAAAAGTTCCAAGAAAAGAAATTTAAGATATTTAAACTGATTTGATAGAGCTGCTCATCCTTCAGAACAGCTGAAGGGTATTAAAGCCAGACTGAACAATAAAGGAAAAAATTTGGCCTTGCTATTTTTTTGAAAGCTCATAAAGAGTTTAGAACATTAATCAATTACTACACAGCACTGAGTTACTATTAAAATAATTCCCGCAGCTTTCATCAAGATACGTGGGAGAAAACAGCCTGGTATTTCCTGCAAATACTTTGTCTAGCTAAACAACTTCAGTAGTGAAGTTGGGTGGGTGAAACAGACACTGTTATTTGTTGAGGTTGACTGAAAGCTGATGAATTCCATTCACAAACATGTAAGAGGTTTCCTGGTCCTTACCTCTCCTTGACGTCTTGTTTTGGGAGACGGACTGAAGAAATTGTGCAAGACTGAAATATCGTTGCTGAAGAGAATATTTTCTTTCTCCAGGATATACTGCTTCAGCAGTGGAGATACCTCATCACCAAACAGAGCCTGGTTATCCTGCCAAATCTGGCGCTTCACCTCCACTGCACATGCTTTATACAAATCCTTATCAGCCATTACTAACTTCAGCTTCTTTTCGGGGACCTATGATCAACAGAGCGGTTACCAAAGTGCAGAGCAGCCTACCTGCCTGACTGTCCAAATAATAAGTAGCTAACCACAGAAGACATCTAAATCATAATCTCAGGCAGTCTGGTAATTTACACAACAATGCAATTAAACAGCAGACAATAGCAGATACTCATCTTTTGCCTTCCCTACTTCTGTAACAGTAAGCCAGACCTAAGACATTTAAGACTTCCTTTAAACCTATGATGCTAAGATTTGGGGTGATGTTTCAAAACTCGGTAACTTATAAGTTCTAGTAGCTGTTTTGAATCCATTACCTTAAGTACAATATGATGCTTTTAATAAGCTACTCCTAGAGATTTTTGTTTCACAAATCCGCATCTCGCTGGTGTCTACTCCTGGTTGCATTCTTAAAATCTTATTTTCCACTTGTTATAGATTTTTAAATCAGCTGTGGAAAAATTCACCTGTCAGTGAACTTGACTACTTTTAGGAAGCTGAATAAACTGAATAAAATAGGGAAATATTTTCAGCTGATTATGAAAATGTAAAACAATTTTTGAATTAGTCTACTAAGTCGTTACCAGACACAAGAATGTAGTAAATCTTCAGTCAGCTCCTAACACTGAACAACAAACTTGCAGAAGATCTGCAGATGGAGCATGCAGCACAGCCGACTACACAGCTAAGAGAAGCTAGGCAGCAGAGATGTAATGGAACCGCTTAACCAGTGGAGCGGTTTTACCTTGGGCAAGTGCTTCATGACACACATTACCACAGGCTGTATGGAAGGCATCTTGACCAGGGAAAAGCTCTTCTCTAGGAGATCTTCCAGCTTCTTGTATCTGAACACATGGAAGAGCAAGAGACTAACTATCATGTTACAGCAAAGGACCAAAGTGGCTCATCTCAAAGCCGCTGGAACTTAATTCCCCAGGAACTCCTCTCTCCTTTGCACAAGTCACCCGCCCATTGTAACTAATTTTCACACAAAATTCCCAGCTCCCTCCAAATAACCAACAAGACCGCCGACAAACCTCTCCTCAACTTTCCCTTCCAAGGCGATGGCAGAGACCCTCTCCAGCAGCTTCTCCCTCAGCTCATCGAACACCGACTGGTGGAACTCCAGCCGGGGGGTGCCGTGAAGGTCCAGGAAGGGCAGGGCCGACTGCAGCGAGGGCAGGAGCACCCCGTTTTCTGTCTGTCAACACAAACACCGGACAGGGACACGGGTGGGGGATTGGCCGGCTCCGCTAGCCACCAAACGACAGCAGGGACTGCTAAAGACACGATGGTTCCAAAATAAAAAGAGGAAAATACCACAAAGCGGACCCCGCCTGAGGTCTTCTCGTGCTCTCTCCCACCCCACAGCCCCGGCCCCCGCCATGGGCGCTGGGCATCTCCACGGCGACCCACCCCACCTGGAACTGTTCGATGGCTTTCAGCGGCTCCGTGCAGTTGGTCAGCGTCTCCTTCAGGTCCTCGCCGTTGGCCACCCCCAGCTCCTGCAGCCCCGCGTACATGGCGGCCTGCCGGGACCCCGCCGGGCCCGCTCCCGCCACAGCTTCCCCCCGTCTCTCGGCTCGG
>VZSZ01006518.1:388069-411338 GCA_013398815.1 Ibidorhyncha struthersii | reverse complement strand
GGCTGCCGGCTGAGCGCTGGGGGAGGCGGCCAGGCCGCAGCCCCCAAGGCCGGGGCACACTGCTGCGGCCAACGCCATCTCGGGAATGCCCACAAATGTCGGGGTCTTGTGGGCCCGTGAGGCATCCCCCCTCACTGCGGGGCAGCCACGAATTCTGGGCTGATCCCGGGCAGATGGCGATGAAAACAAGAAACGCAACCAAAAACAGCCTCACGAAGAAGTGGCCTTTCCCCATTCACGGTGTGACTTCGGCAGGCCCGTACTTTCCAGATAGCTGCTACAGAGCGGGGGAAAACAATCCTAATTTGTCCTTCGTGAGACCTGCAGCCAGGCACCAGGGTCGTATAGAGCTGCGTCTGTCCAACCCCTCACAGAAACCCCTTTGGCATCTGCCCACCAGCTGGTATAACTACCAAGGCGAAACCTATGTGATTTAAAGCCCCCCAAACCACTTGGGTCTGTGGACAGACCCCACCGAACCCCAACATCCAGAGGACAGAACGGATGTGCTCCGCTGTTCCCAGCACCGAGCTACCCTCAGGTTCCTCATTCCCCCTCTCCCCATCCCAGCTGCAAAAGCCATCCCCGCACGGTTCAAGGTGCGTGCCGCTCTGCCGACTGAGCGAAGCAGGACTGGCCTGACCACAGCAGGGTATGGCAGCTCCTCGGTAGCTGCAGGATATCCTTAGGTGCTGATGATATATCGCGATATTGGTATAAACTACCATGACCAGCCCATGGGCATGAGCACTCAGCCAACCGCCACAGTGCGAGCAGCTGCTCCACCCATCCCATGTGCAGCATTTCTTTGACACAGGAGGATGCCTGGGGCACCTGTTTTGTTCACAGCACTGCAGCAAGCTGAATGCTGCACAAATCCTTCCCACCAAAGCACCTGAAAGCCTGCCTGTCCCCCCAGACAGACGTGAGAGCAGGGGCAACGAGGACTGCAGCACTCTGGCAATTTAATCCCTGTCCTCTTTGCAAGGTAGAGCACTGTCAGCCCAAGTGTAAGCAAAACAATCACAGAACGGTTTGGGTTGAAAGGGACCTTTGAAGATCATCTAGTCCAACCACCTGCCATGGGCAGGGACATCTTGCACTAGACCAGATTGCTTCAAGCCCCGTCCAACCTGGCCTTGAACACTTCCAATGCTGGAGCACCCACAACTTCTCTGGGCAACTTGTTCCAGGGTCTCACCACCCTCATCCTAAGACATTTCTTCCTTATGTCCAATCTAAATCTACCCTCTTTCAGTTTTAAACCACTTCCCCTTGTCCTGTCACTACAGGACATCTGCAGATGCATTCTAGTTGCTGACCAGCAAAATTGAACTGGAGTCTAAACTCTTCAGGAAGAGGAGGAAATTCCGGCACTTTGCTTAAAACAACTCTAAGACAGAGACATGTGTCTACAAATATCCCTGCAAGACCAAGAAGTGTCATTCCTTTAGGTCTGCAGAGGCCTGGCTGGTGAAATCCTCTGGTGGGGACAAGATGGCCTTGTCAATAAATGGTCCAGCTCGCACAAATAAAAATATTTCTTTAAAAAGTTGCACTTTTATTCCTAGACCTGGTCACTGGGAAACAGATGGGGACAGCCTGAAAGAAGCACCTCCCTTGGGACTAACACATTTTTCTTCAGAAATTCTGGTTTCAGGGATGTGTCTTTGTGGCACGGGAAAGGAGAAAGCGGGCACCTGTTTTGTAAAGTCTGGGGGTTGGTTCTCTTTCCTGGGAAGGCTGTCGGGAAGGGGTGTACAGGCACCTACGCTGGCCTTCCGGGGGCAAAAGACCTGAGCAGCCCCTGCCATCTCCCCCCCACAGCAAAGACCAAACCAGCCAGAGTCTCCTGTGGGTGGAAACCCAAACGTCCAGATGTTTTCCTGTCCCAGGTGCCAACTGAGAGTGAACGAGGAGGCAGGAGCTGTCTGAAGGAACCCACACTCTGCCCCAACCCGATGGACATGTGCTTACAGAGAAGCACCCAGGTTCACCCTGGAGCCCTCAGATATAAAATAAACCCAGCCACAAGGAGTTTCCCCACTTCTAATTTTGGCAGCTAGCACTACCAGGCGCAGAATACCAAACAGATGAGTTTTGCCTGCTTTCTGCTTATTACACAGCTGAGTTAACCCCAAATTTCTGTTTACCTCAACCCCGTCGCCTGGGGCAGTTTCGAGGTTGCACCAATGCCTTTGCAAAGCTAGCGCTGGAACGGGCACAAAGCCGTCATTTTATTTATTGAGTGGAGCCATGGAAGGGAGAACTGCCTGACGCATCACAGCTTGGCCCACGCGCTCCTTGTGGTCCCTGTGGCTTGGGGCTGGGCTGAAGTCAGAGCCTGGCCCCAGCCCCGCCTTTCTCCTCTTTTAAAAGGTTATAAAAAGCAGCCACTGTCAGTTTGCTGCTCTGCTGCTTCCTCTTTTGACTCTGCGAAAGGAGAAAGCGCTTCATGTCTTGGCGTGAACTCCTTCCCCCCTGGCTGGTGATTGTAGCGGGACTGACGGGCATCGTGCTCCTTTGCGTCTCCACTAAAGATGTGCCTGTCACCGCTCTCAGGACCAAGGTAAGGGCATCCGCCTGCCCGAGGGGCAGCCAGGCTGGGGCTGAAGTGGGGCAATAAGCAGAGGACCTTCTCCTCGTCTGTGGGGCTGGTTCTTAAGGAGAACCTGCCTGTTTCCTTGTGTAAGCTGGGCATTTAAACTAAAACCTGATGTGTTTTGTTGCTTTTTACATTCATTGCACCACTGACTGAGTTACTAGCCCAAAACAACAAACCAAGGAGAGGACAAACTGCGAGGATGGGTTTGCATCCTTCAACATGCTGTAGCTTTTCAAACTGAAAACAAGCCAACCCCTTTGGCTGGTCAGGGAAATACAGGCTGGATATGCTCAGCAGAGATGCTCACCACAGGCTGAGGAGAGGCAGCCCATGTCAGGAGCTACCCCAGAGTGGCAGGGGACCAGTAGTGTCAGTGGAGGGAAAGAGCTAGGTCCCTCTTGAAAGTGAGGAGGAATTTGGCCCTGAACTGCTGCTTCTGTCTTTAAAAAAAAAACAAAAAAAATTATCTTCCATGCCTTCTCCTCTTCCGTCCTCTCTTGATTTTAACCGAAGAGCCAACCTGCTCCAGGCAGCGGGCTCAGATCTGCCCAGTAACTGTGGGGTTAATGCCCATCCGCTCTGCCTCTTGATGCACCCGATGCTGAGGTGAGATCACTGGCACGCTATGGTGTAATAGAACAGAAGTAGGTTAACCTCTGTGTTTAGAGATACTACCCCTCCTCCATGCTCCTCTTGGAAACAAAATTTGATTAAAAATACTCTTATTGCTCCATGCTCTGCCCTTCCCTGGTGTTGAGCTGGGGCAGAAACGTGGTGATCCCTTCTCCTCCCTTGCGCTCCCAGCAGCAGCCTCTCATTTTGTGAAGGAGGAAAAAAAAACAGGTTTCTCCACCAATACCATTCATTTCTTCCTCTTGTGCGGCAGCCAACATGTCCCTGCGAGAACTACGAGCTGTCACTACTGTGGGAGGATGCCAGCAGGCTTGGGCAGGGAGTTCCATCCTCCTTCCGCATTTCTGCTCCAGCTCCAGTCTCACCAGCTCCTGGCCTGGGCACTGTGTCTGGTGCAGGTGGGAGCGCCAAGAAAGGCAGCAGGCAACCAGCTTCATTTGGAGGCTGCAGCCAGGCTCCATCCTGTGCCAAAACCCTTCTGACAGTGTTAACATCAACCTCTCAGGAGCTTTCTCATCCCACTTAGTCACAACTACAACTATTTCTGTGAAAGGTACAGCTTAGACCATACACTACCAGATCTCACGGGTTTCTTTCCCATCTGTATAGGAGACGTCCCAGTTTGAGGTCATATATTAGGGGGGAGAGGAGGAGACTCAAGGGTAGTACCAGGGCTATTTTGAGTGTAGGGACATCCAAAACAGCCACAGAGCTGTGCTGCACGGTACCCTGGCAGCCTCCCATTTCCTAACCTCACACACAAGGGGCAGCTCAGCAAGGCTTGGTCAGCAGCAAATAAACCAGATGCTGGGCTGCAAAGACACTATGAAAGCCCTCGGCCTCACCGCTAGGCAACAGAACTGGCAGTGGACAAGGTGTTGAGAAGTCTCACGTTCGCTGCTGCTGTTTCTGCCAAGACATAACCTCGGTCTCCTCAGGGCTGCTGCGTTGGACGGTGTGTGTGCTGGCTGGTCCCAGTGCGCTGCAGCTCCCACAGGTCTGGCACACATTGGGGCAAACCCAGCCCATGTCACACCACCTCTGCAGTGGGACATCAAACAGATGTGGGAGTCTTGGGTTCCTTAGAAGCAGGAACAAGCCACAGCCTTCCGATTCCTGCATGAAACCTTTATCTCTTCAGCAAACCAATCCAGCAGCAGTTTGAGTCCCAGAATCAGCCAAGAGCCTGTATAGTGCCATCTCCCACTGCTTTAGGACCTGTTTTTCCTGAGCTCCAGGTGGCTCAGCTGTCAGTGGGAGCCCTCTGCCTGGTTTCAGGAACAGCTACAGAGCATGCCACTGTAGGTGTGACGTATTTCTGGGTGTTTCTCCACTCCCGCTGCTCCTCATGTGTATTCAAGGATGCAGATGGTTCCCTGCAAATCCACATCATCTTCTGGCTTCACCCTTTCTCTGAATGGAAAAAGCTAACTCAAATACTGCAGTGCAGGCCCATGGGTTACCCAGAATACCTACGTAATGTTGAGTAACCCTACGACAACAAAGCAGCATGCATTTAGTGGTGTTTATCCAGAATGTTTTGGGTTTTTTCCAGTATGGCATTGTTCTGGATGCTGGCCCATCCCAAACCATCCTGTTCATCTACCAGTGGACCACCACCAAGGCAAACAAGACGGGGGTGATCAGGGAATGTAGCTCCTGTCCTGTGCAAGGTAAGGTGCCCGATTCATGCTCGGTGGTCTGTGGGACTGGCATGAGGTGGATGGAAACCAGAGATCTGTGCATGGACCATTGCTGCAATTTCCTCGGCTGCTGTACCATCTAGCTGTACACTGAAATAGCGCTGACCATGAAGCACAGGCTGCTTATTTTCAGCATGGGTCTTCTCAACTGGCCATACATAGCTGGACATCAGAGCACTCAGCAGTAGCAGGTGACAGGTTTTTTTTGCCTGCTGCAGGCAGGGAAGCACACAGAGGGGCTGGGGCTGGTCTTGATGTCCATGTGGATCTGCGGCAGACCCAAGGTTGCTGAGCTTCTCACCCAGGTGAGACAGTGAACAGCAACAGAGACAAAACTGGCTGCAGTGTGACTCCTGGTATGTTCTGCCTCCTCCTGACTGTACTCTGGGCAGTAAATGGTGTAGCTCCAGGACAACAGAGGTGCAAAGACTCCAACCCCCCTATTGACAGCACAAGCATGAGTTCAGTTTGGTTTTAGTTGTCATGTTTTGGAGAATATTTTGGGTCTTCCTCACTAGTTTGAATTGGTTTGGACCTGCCAAAGCCAGCTGAAAGGGTTTCATGCATTAACGCTGGGGGTTTTCTTTCCCTATCTCTCAATCTTGCTTTGATGTTGAAGCCTGATTATAGCAGGATGCTGGGAAACCCTGAACTCTCAGTAGCAGTGTGCTGTGGGAGGGCAGCAGCACAAGCAGCAGGGAAGAGGGCTTGTGTCCTTGCAGACTGTAAGCAATACAAACCACATACAGAAAATGCAATAACAGCTCCGAAACCTGGTATGTGTCCCTTCACTGCCACCACATTCACTGGCTGTGTTAAAAACAGCAGCTATAGCTTGGTGCTTGAAGACTTACTCGAATCTGCTGCTGCAACAGCGTGTCAGCAGCAGCAAGAGGTCTGGGCAAGTCCCTCTCCTAGATGTGAGCAATCATCCTTTTCTGTATGGCAGTTTGGTCACAGGCTTTGAGTGGCCGTAGGAAAGCTGCAGCTCAGCCCTACACAGGGCCCAGGAGAGCAAAGCACATGGTGAGGGAGTCACGCAGCCAGGCAGGCGAGCGGGCCAGAGAATGGGGAAGTGAGGCTCTTTCTGAGTCGTAGTTCAAAACCAGCATTTCAGACCCCATTGAATCTTGCTGGACAGATGAGTCAAGTCTTGCACACAGCTTCTCTCTGCACAGCACCAGCTTCCTCTGGAGCAGAGGTGTCTTGCTTGCAGGCACAGGGCTCAGAAGCCACCTCCACCAACACAAGAGGAAGTGGGGAAAGCTGACACATCAGCTTCGGCTCTATCTGCATGGCAGTGTGTCTTTTTAGTTATCTTTTATAGTGGCTAAAGCCACATTTCTTCCTCTGTGGGCTGAGACAGCCTCAGCTCTTGCAGCAGTCATGTGGCTGATAACATGGTCATTTACAAGATGTCTCGGCAGCAGAACTAGGGTTGTCTTCGTGCAATTTGGGATTTACATGCATATGCTGTTTGGCTCCCTGTACCGTATTTTAGCAGGATGGCTACCTGGAGGAACTCTTTTATTCTGCTTGTGACAGGTCCTGTCTTTAACTGTGCTCTAGGACAGCAACGTCTTGGATAACAGCTCTCACACTTCTCCCATGTCTTTCCTTAGAAAATTTCATTCCTTCCCCTGGTCCTCAGGTCTGGGAATCTCCAACTCCTCAGATTCTCCTCAGAAAGTAGGGAAGATCTTGGAGCAATGTTTGAGCCGGGCCCAGGAAGAAATCCCAGCAGAGCAGCACAGCGAAACCCCCCTCTACTTGGGAGCAACCGCCAGCATGAGGCAGCTGAAGTGAGTGAATGTTGCAAACCCACACCCAGAGATCAGCACACGTCACGCGGATCATTCTGTAAATGAATCTCACCTTGTCTGCTCTGCAGTGTGTTTCATCCCTAAGCTGCTAGTCAGGTAAACGTCCTTCAGGTCCCCATGCACTTGAGGGGAGTACAGCATGGCTGTGTCTCCATACTGTCCCCCCAAGCAGCCATGAGGATGATGGTCTTGCTACTGCTACCAATCTGTGTAAAGTCTCCTTCACAATTAGGGCTTCGCAGTTAGTGCTTGGGAAAACATCTGCCAGTCTGGAAGCTGAAGTAGTTTCAGTTTACATGAAAACCCACATGGATGTGCAGGGGTGCTTCTTGTCAGGAGGCTGGGAGCAGTGGTGGGAAGATCCACCTTATCATACACTTTTGTGGACCCTGTTCTCTGTCACCTCATTACTGGGCCCTTTATCTCCTTTTAGACACCGGGGAAAAGTAACATCTGGAGGGGATCAGGTCAGTGGGGCAAGGCCACAGCATCCCTCAGTGGCAGAGGGTACCGAACTCCCAAATTCTTTAATGGTGGCACAACTGCTCAAATTATCCCTCTGCTGTTCTTGTCCCCAGTGTCATGCAAGGGGAGAGGGAAGTAGCAGCAGGAACGGGATTGTCATTGTGTCTTTGTGCTGCTACCCAAAGTGGAGAGCACAGCAGCAAGCCCTGCAGCTGTGCCCCCACTGCAGGCTGCTCCTAGCAAGGTCCTGTAACAACAAAGGTGCCTTCTTTTTCTTTTCTGTTTAGCCTCACCCATCCCACCCTCACTGAAGGTCTCCTTGCAGCCCTGACTGTGGCCCTGAAGTCATCCCCCTTTGACTTTCAAGGGGCACAAATCCTGTCCAGTCCACACGAGGAAGCGTTCAATTGGGTTGCTGTTAATTATGTTCTGGAGAACTTCTTCAAGGTAAAGGACAATCCTGCTTGGGGAGTACAGGACTAAGCGAAGCATAACTCCCATTAGCAAACAGCCACAGAGACACATGGAGGGATTGTTAAAGCCCTGTACTTCAAAAAATGCTTAAGCACAACTTGTGCTGTCTCTTAGAGAGGGCGGGTTATATCCAACATCAGCTCTGGGGGACATAGTGCAAGACAGTTAAAACTAGGCCAGAGGACCAAACCTCTAATATAGCCTCTCCTGGACATGTCCATGCAGTTGCCCTAACAGATGTGAGGCTTTCTGGACAGCACATCTGGGATGCTCACATAGATAACCTTACATAGCCTGGCCCTGGGGTGTCAACAAGATCTCCACCGCCCTTAGTCCCTGCGGCTCTAGCTCAGCACCACCATCAAATGAGCATTGCTGCTATGTCTGCATGACACTGTGGGATTGCCACTGGAGTCCAGCTGTCCCGCAGGACATCCTGTGGATGGCGGACAGAGAAGCAGTCTTCTGCTGCCAAAGCAAAAGCCCATCAATTTCCCTCTCATTGAGATACTACTGAGAGTATAGCCAGGTGTAACCAGCATAGGTTCCTGGTCTGTATTCAGAAGGCACTTGCTAAACAAAAAGAATACATTTAAGTTTCCTTGCTCTACCCATGGCTTCTCAAGCCAAAGGGTCTCAAGAAGGACTCCAAGTGCAAGAGAAAGGTGGGTCAGACAGCAGCAGCTGAGTTATTCCACAGCAGGGAAGTGAAAGGCAGTTTTGATAGCCAGCAACAAGCATCCACTGGTTAGGGAACTGTTAGCCCTGCTGGCAGCAACACAGCTTTCCCCGGCCAGGCACAGAGTGTTTACACCCACATAAGCTTTCCTGCCTGTACTGCTAACTTCAGCATTGCCAAAATTGGTTCTGTAAGACTACAGGAGATGCTACCACAGGGTTCTTCTGACAGGAGGATCACTTTAGCATCAAGGCAGCACTGGAAACCCATATCTGCCCACCTGGAAACCTCCCTCCCATTCCCCACCGCCCCCCCTCCTCCTCTCTCCCCTGCTTCTACCTGCCAAGACCAGTGCCTTGAACAGCCATCCAGGATGGTAAGCCCTGCTTGCTCTTGCTGGCTGTGGGGGGCTCTCTGCACAGATGTACTTGTATAATGGCTCCTCTGTTCTCTCCAAAGCTACCAGTTCAGCATCCTTATGTCCTGTGGGGTAAATAAAAAAAAAAAAAGGGCTGTACTGCACCAGAAAGCTGCTTTCTCTCTGTGCAATAACACTTACATCCGACCATGACCAAGATGTAGAATTCTTAAGAACTGACCTCTCTGGTTCTTTTTGGGTCAGTATGACTGGCGAGGACAGTTGGTCCCTTCCAGGAAGGGGATGGCAGGAGTGCTGTCCGTGGGAAGAACCTCAGCACAGCTCACTTCCAAGATGGAAGGAGGGAACCAGGCACCGAAAGAGGGAGTGAGGCTGGAGCTGTATGGGCAGACGCACAACGTGTATACTCATCACTGCCCCTGCCATGGCACGGACCAGCTCCGCAGCAGGCTGCTCTCTATGCTCATTCAAGTGAGTATCTGCCAGAAGGGCATTTGCAAGGTTCCTGGATACATCCTCACTAAACGACAGTTGCACAAGTGGTAGCTGCTAATGGGCAAAATGTCACTGTATTTAATAGAGGGCATCTACATATATCTAAAAAAGCCCAGTGCATTTGCAAAACATACTCTCTATACCCAAATCAGTGCCCTCCAAGCAGACACACAGAAACCTATGCAAGAGTTTCCTACTTGCAGGCTCTATTTGGCTCCTTACTTAACACACACAAGCACAAAATTGCTCTCCAGAGGTGCCAAGATCACCTTCAGGGTGGAGAGAGGCAAAGACTTCTCTTGGTTCCTCTGAACTGCTCCTCCATCCTAGAAGGGGAACCTAAACAGCAGCACCCAGGAACCAACTGGGACCTCCCATTTGGGGTATTTACATCCTTTGCTGACTTAAAGCCTGAAGCAGTCTTTTAAAAAAAAAGCAATATTTCATTTTGAAAATGTAGGTGATTGGGTTCTTCCAAACTTTGTTTTGCTTGAGGGGAGAGGTGGCAGGGTCTGATGCAAACTCACAATCATTTTAATCTCCACCAAAACTGAATTTTTCAGAAATAAACTACTCGCTGCCCATCCACTTGCCTCCCTATAAACCACACCTCCCCTTATTTGAGACCTGAACACCCACATGGAAACCCACTTCACCACAGTTATATTGCGGAATTCTAAGAGATGAGAAACACTGATTCTTGAGGGGTTGAGCCATTTGGAAAGCAGACCAGAAAAGCCTCTGTCTTGCAACTAGAAAGAGTACAGGATTCATTGAAATTTTATTTCTGGTCTAAGGGAGAGCAGGTAGGGCTGGGACTCCTCAGCCTCCCACAACAGGTCTGAGCATTGCAGCTTGCCCTGAACTCTGCAGGAGCTGGGAGCCTGCTGCACCAGTCTTGCAGTTGACTAGCTGTGATAAGGTCTGGCAAACCTTTTGCAGCCTGTCTGCTCCATTACAACAGTGTGGTGCCAGAGGAAAACCATTCTTCGCTGTGTTACCTTTTGTGAAGCCCTGGGATGCCAATATCCTCTCTTACTGTCTGTTTTATTCTGCCTCTCCAGGATCAGAGGAGTGCTAAAACTGTGTCTAATCCCTGCTGGCCCCTCACCTACTCCCAGGAAGTGCAGTGGCAATCGGTGCATGCTGGGCCTTGTGCTGTCAGTGATGACACATCAGACATCCCTGGCCCTGAGGAGGTCTTCAACATCACTGGCTCCAGCAATCCCACCGCCTGCATGAGACTCATGCAAAGCCTCCTCAACTCTTCTTCTTCTTGCAGCTTCCTCAAGCATTCCCTCAGCAGTGTTTTCCAGCCCCTCCGGACCAGGTTTCTGGTGGGTTCTCATTTACACTGGGGTAGGCATCTGGTATGGAGAACGCATGAAATGGGACCAGTTTGGTCATTAATAAATACAGTGGGAAGAGCCACGCTGTGTCCTCTGCTAGCCAAGAGGGCTAGTGCTTTGGCTAATGCTGCACACATGCGCCCTGCCCTCTCCCTCTCATTGACACAAAGCTGTTCAAACACGGACCCCAGCTTCCCACCACTGACTGTGGTAGGGCTTTCTTCATCCACGTCTCAGCAATGTCTGCTTGTGAGACAAACTTTGGGGCTCCACAGAGCCATAAAGGAGCCCACATGAGCCAGCAAGGATAGGGCAATCAGGAGTCATGTTTTGAGCAGGTCTTCCCAAAGTCTGTGGTGAAGCTGAAGATCCTCTCCCACTCCCTTAGCAAACATCTGTGCATGCTCCACCACAAGCATACTTATATCTAAGACCCTGAATCTAGTGTCCAAAGTCACTGGGTTGTTAAGCCAGGACCAGCTCAGGATCCAAGGAAAAATTGAGTGCGTTTCAGAAAGGAATTACAGAAACCTCCCCAGCTCCCTGCTCCTGAGAGCCTCCCATGGAGGCAGGCCAAGGAGCAAAAGGCCCTGCCTGCTTATCCAGGCATGGCCAGGGAGGCTGCTGCATGCAAGCTAGAAACAGTCCAGTTTCCAACTCCAGACAGTAACAGATCCTGCTCGTCTTCCTTGCGCCCATCCGAGGCCCTGTAACCATCACAAGCGCACAGAAAGGACACCCCCGCAACACGCCCACAGCTACTGCCACTCACTGTCCTATAGGCGCTGTATGCAATGCGAGGATGCAGAGCACAGTCCAACCTGATGATTACTTCTGCTGCTGTTGTAGGTGATTTCTGAGGCCATGGACTTCATGAGAGAAACTGTACCCTCTCCTGACTTGGGTCAGGCAGTCAACAGGCTTTGTGGAATGTCCGTCAAAGAGGTAACTGTGGAATAACTTAGTGTGCAGGGAGTGGGACTCAAGGAACAGTCTGTTGTATAAGCCCATGTGGCTCAGACTGACAGAGCCATAAGTTACTGTCTCCCTCAGGGGAAAACTTGGATTTGCCTGGCTTTTGGGTTTTTTTTTTGTTTGTTTGTTTTTGGGTTTTTTTTTTACTTTGAGGAAACCAGCTCCACTTATTTTCCTTCCTCTCAAATCCCAGCTGCTGCTGGTAACACCTGGACTTAATTAAATGAAAAGCCACAAGTACCATTTACTGCATATTAAGGAGTAAACAGGAAGGCTGTCTACTCCCTCCTGTACATCACCTTGGTTTTCCTATTATCCTCCTCTCCTTCAGTGCCAGGAACACATCCGCTCAGACTCCAGGGGCTTTCCCATTTCACCTGGGCCCACAGAGACCAATCCAGGGGGAATTTGTAAGTTCTTTCCATCAGTTGGTGGCTTATGAGGTCACCCTCATTTGCACCTACACTGACCGAGCATCAACAGTAACATACAAACCAGACAATTTCTACAGGGTTTGCTAATGGGGTAGCAAAGTCCATAAGCAGTTTCGTAAAGCCTTCTCTCCTGGATAGAGGAGAAAGATCTTGTTAGCGGTCCTATTGAGAGAAAGGCTGCAGCATTAGCTCAACCTAATTAGAGAGCAGAGAATCATATCAAGCAGTTCACCTATAAGGCAACTGTAGGAGACCTGGCTGCCAGTACTCCTGTGCTTGGAGCTGCCCGGTCTTTAATAAGATGGGGACAAAGCGGGAAAGGAGGGGTTATAGCAGGCCTGGAATTCAGCTACTAAATATTTACTGCTCTTATTTTTCCCCCCCCCATCCTCTTCTGGAAATGATGCCAGCTGGTCAAGGAGTCCCAGACAAGCCTGGATACGCTCGCTGATTACTGTGTTGTGTCTGCCTTCATCTTTCATCTCAGTACAAAGGGATATACCTTTGACTTTGACATGTCTGTTTGGACTGTATTCCAGAAGAAGGTCAGTCACCTACAGTGTGGTATTTCCAATTACGAGGGAGAGTTGGTTTCAGTAAAGCCTGCCTGTCTCCACTCCTACAAGCCCTAATCAGCTAGGTTTCTCCAGCAAGATGATGTTTTTGCAAAATAAATTCACAGTTGTCATAAGCAAGACAACCAGTGGCAGAGAGTTAGAGATTACACCTGTCCACACTGAAAAACAGATGGGTCAAAACCTTATCTGAAGCAATACCATCTTTAAGGGTATATGCTCAATAGAGAGGAAGCACGGCTTGATCACCACCTAATGCTAAGGACAAACTGCTGATATTTCCTGAGCCAAAAGATGCTGCCCTACCTCTTTGCAATCACCTCTGTACTAGTAAAGGTTTATAACTGGCTTACAAGACATGAAATTGCCTCAGGATCTGGAGCCCCTAAGGAAAGGAGGATTTGATTCGAGTCCTCCCTTCCACAAAAGGAAAGAAAGCCTATTCCCAGACCTCTTCTCAACTCACCAGCAAAGGCATGGTCCCGCTGAGCACGACCACATCAGTGACAGCGGTTCAGTCAGCCACACGGTGGTGATCAGACCAAGGCAACGAGGTCAGTCCAGGGTCCATCCAAGGAGGCCACTCTAGAAAGCCAGAAAGAAGCCACCTACAACATAGGTCTGAGGTTTAACCAGGCAACAGGGCCAGAGACAGAACTACCCACAATGTAGATCTGAGGTCCATCCGGGAGAACCAGTCAGTAAGCAGGAGAAGGAACCACACACACCTACAGCACAGCTCAGGAAAGAGGGGGCTGCCCAGGCCAGAGCTTAAAGGGAGCTCCCAGGCCCATGGGCAGAGGGGGTGGGTGGAAGTACCAGGTGAGACTGGTCAGTGCAATTAAGGCCTGTTAGTGCACTCAGGGCACTGAAGAGTGGGAGAGCTCCTCATTTCAAGCCTAATCCTCGAATCAGTCTCAAATAACGTGTACGAGGCCTTGGGTCTATGCACAGAAGCACAGCTGAGGTCCAGATGTGTCCTCCTCTTCTGACCGCTCCTCCTTTTTTTCAATAGATGGGTGATACATCATCTGGCTGGACTCTTGGTTACCTGCTGAATCTGACCAACACCATCCCCCAGGACAGCCCAAGCTTCCTCAAGGGGATTGAACCAGGGGTCTGGTCTTTGCTCCTTATCCTCTTTGTCATGCTGCTTACTGGCTCTTTCATGCGCATCTCATACCGAGTGATGGTCAAGGAAAACAGCTTCAGTAACAGGAACAGCAGTGTTTTTGATGACAACTGACAGTTATTCTGGAACTCAATACTCTTGCCAGAGCGCAGTTAATGGGATACATACAGAAATCACACAGCTGTAAGTCACTGGAGGATGCAAGTGATTTTCCTGCAGGACTCCCAGAGCCTCAGTGCTTTATTTCAACCTGCTAGCGCTCGCACTACTGTACTTTGAGACAACAGATCCTGCTCTGCAGGAAGCCTGTGATTCCTGGTGCATGGCAAGCAAACGTTCAAATGTCCAGATGAGAACAGCCTGCACAGGTCTTGCTTGGGCTGCAAAGATTACTCATGTCAGCCTAATGAAATGATGCCTCTGAGCAGGCAGGCCCTGAGCTACTGCAAAGTTAATATTGAATAATCCTGTCTAACCAGGAGAGGTGGTGTCTGGAAAAGGTGCTTTGTCCTCTTCTGGGCCCACAAGAGAGATGATATCTGCAGCATTGCCACTAGTGGTGACTGGAACAGCATTAAAACGTAATCAGAATATAACCCCCAACTTCCTTCCATGTTCTAGGGAATAAAGCAGGTATTTTCTGCCTGCTACTACTGATCTGTCTGTTCTTCCACCTCAGTGACAGTATCCATGTGTCCTTTCCAGCAAATGCTTCTGCTGACCCAGAATCCTTCAAAAGCAGTAGGTTTTGGTCTTGGTCTCTACAAAATGTGCAGAGCATCAAAGGAGAAACAAAGGGCACACAGGTGCAGCTGAGTTCCTGTCTCTCAGCTGAGTCATGGCAATGCAGGGTTAAAATTGCCAATTTAAACTCTTTAACCAGGACTTAAATTAACACATTTCATTTCACATCTACTAAAATCGGGTGCATGCTGGGCTGCAGTCCACCAGTTCATTCATTTGCACTGAACCACTTGTCTTGCTGACTCTGAAGTCTGTCATCTAATACTGTCCTTCAGACAAGAGCAGACCCGGGAACAGAAGCTTTCCTAATTGTCAGTCCAATGACTCTCATATTAGACTGTGACCAGAGTTACTTTACAATCCAGTACTCAGGATTCCTCTGGGGCTTGGCAGCCATTCCAGCTCCTCTGGTCTGGTCTGCTCTGCTTGTCTAAAAGATGAGGTGCTGTACAAATTCCCCGTGTTATTGTGAAGAAAAGGGATGGATTCAGACTAAGACTGTCCTTTGACTAAAGCGTTTAGAGCTCGCTTCTCGGATTGCTTCAGAGACTTAAACATACAGGCTGTTAAAAGCCCAAGGGACGAGTGTCTCCTACTTATTTCAGACCACTTTGAACAAATTTAAATGCTCACAGAGGCAGTGATGAGCCTTGCAGGATTTTTAAAGCTACCATGGCACCCAAATCCTTTCAAATCTGATTATTAATTACTTGTGCTCCAAGTAATATATAGGACACCCCCCCCACCCCTAATATTGGGGTATGCATAAATTTTCAGGCCAATTAATGAAGGTTTGGAACCTGTCAGTCAAGTTTGGAGGGGTGTGGAAACAGATTTAAACAAGCTTCATATTCATTTCTTTGAGTTGCACGTTAGATATTTTTAATTATATCATGTTATTAAAGATGTTTTAATAGACTGTCTGTGTTATTCTTGGCAAGAGATCAAAGTGGGGGTTCTATTGTGAATACAGTGTTTCAGTGAGGAGGATGGGGGATGCTGATTTTGCCTCTGTTTACTCAAGAGCTGTTATGCTGTGTACTTTCAGGGTACACAATGAGAACCCCTGAAGGCACTTTCTTCCCAGTGGCTGGCAGGCAGGCAGAAAATTACTTCAGATAACCTGGCTGCTGGTATGTAGTTGATGAGAGACATGTCTGCATCTTTGATGTGTTCTTTGCTCAGACCATCTGAAGAAGGTAGGAGGGATTCAGGCAAGTCTGCATAGGAAAAAAAAAAAAAAAGAGGTTATCAGGGAGTTAGTGATATCAGGGAAATTCCTGAGACTTCATTCCTCCTGCATCTGAAAATGCAATCATTAAACAGAGCTCCGTCTCTGGGACCTGTCAGCACACAGGAGAACTGTGGTATTCCTGGCTGAGATTTGCAACCTGCCCAAGAAGAATCCTACCACTGTCATAAATGGAAATAAGCTGGTGAGATGCCAGGAGCACCAGCAGCCCAGGTGTTCTGGCCTGCTCAGTCATTAAATCTTCTCAATCTTTAATACTAGATCACAGGGTCCAAGAGAAAAGGACATTGGCTGGAACTTTCCCAAGCTCTTGTGTAGAAGCTTTGGGACTTCCTTGCAGATAATAAGTAAGCAACTAAGCAAGAAGCTCAGCATGTCCTCCTGACACTTTTGTGTCACATTTGCCACTGAGCTGTACTGAGTAATGGCACATACAGATGGCCTAACTTGCCCCGTTAAATCCATGGCAATTGAGTCACCATTTGACATTGAGCCACCGCTCTGCAATGCGGAGACAACCCACTAACACTTGATTTAGAGAAGATCCTAAACTCTTGAGCTAAAAGCTTCTGTTCTCATCAAAGGCACAGTGAGACATTTCAATGGCTGAAGTTCTTCTCCCTGTGGTCCACACTGCGGGCGGCAGCTCCGCTCCCTTCTTTCCATCACTCTCTTTCCAAATACTGCCACTGCTTGTCTTCTCCTGCAGGCAGGGCATGGGGGCAGGCAGGGGCAGGCGTGTGTGTTCTCATAGAAGGACTGTGCTGCCCATGCCAAGCCAGAACCCCCAGCAGCTTGGATCACTGGGTGAACGGGGCTTGGAATGGGCAGCACTGACAGTGCATATCATTCTCTTTGTATCTGGCAGAAAAACAAACACAGATGTATTTACTAGGCAATGAGCTAGACTGGTATTTTAAGAGCCCTGAAGTGTGGTTTTAGTCATAAAAATGGCAAAAAATAACAAAAATTGGTAACCTATGGGAAGAATGGAAACTAATAAAAGTAACATATTCCTTTCTGTCACCTCCCTATAGAAGCAGTTCCTTCATGTCAGCTCTACGTAAGTTTGCAGAATTAATCCCGATTACCTGGACAGCAGAAATCTACTTAAAAGGAGATTCTAGATTAACTCGCTCACTGGGGCTTGCAGCCCTTTTGTTACAATGCAATTGTGGAAATGATTAATAATGAGGATTTTCTAACTGTCCATAAATTCTTTATGTTTATGCACAGCTCCCTCACTTCTCACTCAGGCTGAACCATGCTAGAGCTCCTCTGGCAGATAATGTCTGCTCACATGTAATTGCAGATCTGCTGCTGTCAGCAAGTATCAATAAGAAGGAAATCAAAAGTATTAGATATAAAAAATGGCAGCGGAGACACTTAATTTTAGTTCCAGAAACACAATAGGTTAGCTGACCTGCTGCTGGTTAGAGTGGCCTAAATTTCATTTCAGCACGTTTGTAGGAGTATATTAGCTCCTGTCTTTCTTCCAGTTTATACCATTTCCAAAGCATCATGGATTCCCAACCAGTACATCCCATCTGGGTTCTACCAATGAATTCCCAGGAAAATGGAGAGAAATAATGGTTTACTGCCTGCAGTCCCACTCTGCAGTATGAAGTTCACCACCACAGGACCAGAGTTGTTTCTTTCTTCCCATTCTGATGCACCCAGGCTCCCTGCGGTTGGAGGAGAGAGACCAAAGCCAAGTCCTAACTTCCTTCTCGGTACTTGGCTGTACCCAAGGCAGGGCTGTAGATTAGTGCTGCTTTTTGAGATACAGGTAGTTCACGGGACGCTTATGGATGAATTAGTTCACTGGGATTTCACAGACCTGGACTCTCTACCAGGTGCTGTCACAGACTGCCTACCTTACTTTGGCAAGTTGTGAGAAGGTCACGCGTTCTTCAAGGACTTTGCAAAGCTTGTCATATGGCCGAGCTCCAGCTTCCCATTAGTAATGCAGTGATTGTAATTCCTCCCCTCTTTGAGATACTGTCCTGCCTGTGGAGATACCCAGTTCAGCAGTTAAGGGAAGCCCTCTGGAGTAGCAAGTGTAGAAACAATGTACAGCACCAGGCACTTGCACTCATTTCAGTTGTTTGGGGCTGCTACAATAATGAAATAACTTGAAATCCACAACCACTAGTGGAGCAAATCCGGCAGAACATAGAGGAATGCCTTTTAGGATGGCTGAATTTAGAGATCAATCAGTACATTTTTATTTTGTTCTTATACCATGTCTATGATCACCTATCTGGATATCTCCCAAAGTAGGAAGCCATACGATGTTTACATCCTACCTCATGGATAGTCACTCCTACTTCAAGAGCTAATTCGGAACACATTGAAGGAGATGGAAATGCTATCAGAAGAACAAGCACAAATCAATACTGGGATCAGTAATTTTTGCCACAGCACTCTTAATATAAAAGTCCTTTCACAATGCCATCAAACACAGGCAAGTCAAAGCGTTTTGATGCTTTGCAAGTGTAAATATCACGGTGGAGACCAGGCAGAAGAGGTGTCTTTGACCTGGTTGCGACCATGCGATACTCCGAGCCTTCTCGAAGTAGGCTGCTTTTAGATCCCCTGTGCAAGTCAGTTAAACAGAGCGTAAACTGTTGCTGCCCTGAGTGTGTAATGACAGGGATTAGTCACAAGAGGGAGGCTGGCACGACAGCGCCTAAAGCCTCAGGAAATCTCCAACACAGCTAGTAGCTGGTCCCACCACAAATCAAATAAATTGGCAAGCAGGCTTGTCTGGAAACTTGTCAAGGAGACTCCTGATGTGAACACTAATGAAAGACAGACTGCAGTATGGAAGCTCTCTACGTGTGGGATGCGAAAGCAGCTCTAATCGGTGATTTAAGAAGCATTAGTGGAAGAAGACCCCTATGCAGTGAGATGGGCACTAGCGTGGAGTATGCGTGAAGCCTTTTTTTTTTGAAACAAGAGGGAGAAAGAATAATCCCTAATAGGAAGAGGACCGCACTGGGAATGAAGAAGAGGAGGTTTGAGAGAGAGACAGGAATGACAAAATCAACTTTTGTGTGAAGGAAAGCTTATTTTTGTTCACAGCAGGGGGTGTCACCATATGCGCACCTCATGATCGAATTAGTCACCACTTCTTGGTGAAAATTCTCCAGAGAAACAGATCTCCTGAGTGAAAGAAGGCAATACCTATAGGGCTTATCACTGGACAACATACAGAACTGTGGAACTGAATTAGAGAAACTTTATGGGAACAGTGTTCAAAGTTCACTGGTTTGAAACATGGAGATGTAAACTGCCAATTAATGCTGAACCTTATTTACATCAAGTAAAAGCTGGTTTAGTATTATCTTCTGTTTCATGGTAATCACTGACAATGCTTAACAGTCTCGAGTGCAAGCTTTGAAGTGACAGGCTCATGGCCACGTTCTGAACTGAGGAGCTCAGTGGAAATCGTCAAAACAAATGGAAGGAGCTCTTCTTCCACACAGCTTGTGGTTAAACCGTGGGACTCATGACAGGGGATTGTTTATGCCAAAAGTTTACATGGCTGCAAAAGGTGATTAGATAAATTCATAATAATCCATTTGGCCTATTAAACAAAAAGCTACTTGCTTGTGGCTAAAGAATTGCATGCCACATCCGCTTATGTTTGACCAGTCCTTTGGCAACTGCTGCAGATCATTAGAGACAAGATACTGGCCCGGATGGACCTGTGGCTTGATCCCATTCAGCTGTTCCCATTTCTCTCAAGCAGGAACCCCACAACTACACTCACCAGTCTCTGGAAGCAGCCCCTCACCTACAACAACTTCAATCTCTTAGGAGCAATAATTTCTAGAAAACAAAGTACTGTTTATCCTTAGAAGTAACAATCAGAAAGACTAGAATCACAAAGGATCTGTACATGCCTAGGTCATACTTCAGTGTTACCATAAACCTGGAACAACCCCAACACCAAAAGCTTCTCAGTTCTGGAGGCGGGCTTCCACCCACACTCGTTCTGCAGTGTCCCTTTCTTGAACTCAGGGCTTCAGATTTTTACGTACATAAACAGAATTAGTTCTGTGATTTTTCTTTGGGCTCCTGCCAGCCCCAACATCATCCCAGCCCCAGGTACTAGGCTCAGTTTAGACTAGGATGCTACTGCAGAGACACAGACTTGCTGGTTAACCATCAAGCGAGGAATTATAGCTGTTGTCTGCCTGCCTGCCGAGGGGAGGTCTCTATATACCCCACAGCACACAAAGAACACTGGTTCAGTAAAAGGGGAATGCAATATTCAAAAGCTAAAGAAAGTATCTTCCCACTCTGCTCAAAACAATTGTATTCACAGTAAAATCTGTTTCCATGCCGGAAGCAATAGATAGTTAAAAAAAACACACCAAAACCAAAAAACAATTGCAATAAAAAGTTAAAAAATAACTAATACAGAGTTCAACAAAAGAGAAAGGCAATTTCCAACTTACTTTTAACTTCACGACCATGTCTGCCTTTGGATTATACCCAAGGACTTTGGCTGTGTAATAGCAGCCCCTAATGTTTTCTAGTACCCCTGTTACAGCCATTAATCACTACAGCAAACTTACAGATGGGAAATTTAGAAGCACCAAAATGAGGTGAAACTTCTTTGCTTGTCACTTGCAGCGGGGTTTGAGGAGAGTTTTCAAAGAAATCAAATACCAGATAAAACAGATGTCTTCAATGAAAACATGATGTGGAAAAAGCATACCTCCTAACCTTGATCGAGCTGTCCCCTTCCCTGCTACCCCAATTGCTTTCTGAGTGCCCCCCACACCTCTGTCCCAGGAATCTGCAGCAGCCATCTCTGTGCACGCTGCCCACTAAATCGACGACAATAGAAACGCACTTAAGCATTTTGCTCAGGCAGGACCATGGAATGTGCAATTTTTCTCCTTCCAGAATTTGCCCAATTGTCGGTGTTTCATACAGAAGGTTTGCCTTTGAAGGAATGCTCCGTGTGAGGCAAGGTTCTGGCAGAAACCTGCCTCGTTACTTGCCAGCTCACCTTCTGGTACGCGTTAATTAGGTTGCTGGGCTGCCACAGCATTAGAAGTCTCATGGCTAAGATGGTCGGCAGCTCCAGCAGCTCTCCATGGAGATTCCTGGCAGCTTGGCTGTGTTCCTCCTCACAGACAGCTTAGAAGTACTGGCATTTTACTTTAACTTAAAAAATGCAAAAATATTTAAAATAGAATTGTCATTTCCTGTGGATCTGCATGTAGCTAAGAACAGAAGTACTAGCTGACTGGGATAGAATTAACAAAAATAAATGTTGCATGAATAATTTCAAATGCCTCCTAACCCACAGATCTTTAGGTCGCTGAATCTCCCAGGGAAGCCTCTGGAAGCTCCATCACAGGTGAAAAGTTTTAGCCACCCCATAGGGTACCATCCCCTGCTCTGCTGGGTGAGAGCCTGCTAGCATTTTGGAGATACATATCAGAAGTCTTAACTGAGCAGAGTATTTCCACTTTTTGGTGCCACTGAGAACCCTGGGGGTGGCAACCATTTCTCACTCTACATGTTAGCAAACAGCTTCCTAAACATTAAAGGCAGTGCAGGCTGAAGCACCAGCTACAAAGGCTCATGATTTCTGACAAAGTAAGGAAATATATCTTTGCGCAGTCCTTTGCTTTCTGGCCCTGGCTGAAAAAAAAAAAAACCAACCTGTATCTGCATTAAATACAGCAGCACTTGTATCAGCAAACCTCCTACTAGCCCAGCTCCCCCTGCTCCATTTTAGGGATGGTTTTCTAGGGCTTCATGAACACAGAAGCTTGCTAACGCTGTTCTCAGCACACCTCGATGAGAATTTATGCTGATTGTATTTTCCTAGACAGCAAAAGACAGGCAAGACTAGACTACATTCCATCTTTTGAATCAGAAAGAAGACAGTATCCATTGTTTGTGTTACTCTGAAGAGATGGCATCGCATCCTGGAGTAAAAGCTGTCTTTACTGATTGTTATAGCCTCGCATGAAATCTTAAGCAAGTCTGACCTGGATTCATCCCAGCTGCCTTTGAAACTTAATTCATACTGAGATTTTGGATTTGGTCACCTCAAACACCTTAATTCATACTGAGATTTTGGATTTGGTCAACTCAAACACCTTTACAGAGAGCAGGAAGGTGTCGTCAAAGTTCCAAGTGGGCCGAGCCACTCCTTTCCACTGACTCTGGTGCAAACGCAGCCCAGAGTTAGCTATTCAAATCAATGTCTATAACTAGGTGGGATAAATCTGGACGCTAATGTCTTTGCATTACTCAGCCATCCCAAAGTAAACGGCATAAACCTCCTGCATTCTGGCTTCAAATGTGGAGGACGAGCCATATGTGTGTCTTCCTAGTTGTGTCTGGGCACCTCTGGGGCTGATGAAGGTCTCTCCCAGGGCCTCCTGGAGCCGCGCAGGATCCTCAGTGGTCGCTCCTGATGCTCTGGGGCTGCTCCCAGTGCTCCTGGGCTCCTTCCAGCATCTCTGGGGGAGTATGTTGTTTACGTGCCAGAAACATCAATCACCATAACCTCTGGTAGTCGGCTTAATACAAAGGTTATCTGATCTTCAGTTTTCAGAGTGCTATTCTTCTCCTGCCCACCTCTTCACCTGACCCAGTCACAGAAGCAGTTGGATTATTGTTGCCCGTGTTATCATGGTATGTATGTATACAAGCCATAAAGTACCTCTGCCTTATATGAATGCCTGAATGACACAGACTGCCAGCCCGCTGTGCTCTGTTTGTGTTTGTGCCACATCAAGGCAGCAGTTTGAGACTAGCTAGGTTTGGAGAACTCAATTAGGAGCTTCTTTCAAGTCTCAGCTACAGTATGAAACAAGAAGAGATGCTAAGACTTGTAGACCTTGCTGGCATCCTAATGAATACATAGAATTGTAAAAAGGCTCTGCTAGAACAACAAAGTATGCTCAGTAGAAGCTGCAACCAATAGATGAACTGTCTGTGCAAGAATGTGCTAATAAAATTGGATGGTGGAAGGTGAACAGTACAGCAGAATAAGAGAGAGGAAAAAGGTAACCAAGAGAGACGTTCACCCAGCCTGGGATGCGTGGCTGCCTCACGCACAGAGCTGTCACCAAGCACAGCGCTGAGCCAACCACACACCTCGAGGCCCGGGAAAGGACCCCAGCTCACCCAGGCTCCCCTCCTGGGCCGCCACCACCCCCCCCTAAACGGCCCCCCCCGGCCACCGGCCACCCCCGAGCGCTGCAGGCTCCCCGAGGCAGACGGCAGGACCCCCCAGAGCCCCCCAGTCTCCCCGAGGCAGAGGACAGGACCCCCCACAGCCCCCGCCCTGGCCCGGGCCCTTCCCGCCGCCGAGCGCGGTTGCCACAGCAACGGCCGCCCGGCCCCGCCGCTTCAGGCGGCCGCGCGCCAGAAAGTGCTAGAAAAGCGCCGCAGCCTGCGCCTGCGCAGAACGGCTCCCTGCCCCCACGGCGGCGCCGCCGCAGCGCCCCGGGGCCAACGAAGGGCGGGGGAAGGCGGTGGCGGCGGGGACGGGCGAGGGAGGCCCGCC
>VZSZ01006518.1:307310-387043 GCA_013398815.1 Ibidorhyncha struthersii | reverse complement strand
GGGAGGGACCTGCCGTGTAACCGGCTCGGGGTGGGGTGGGGAGGGCAGGGCCGGGCCGCTGCACTGCGGGCTGCACCGCCGCACATGCTCCGGAGGGGAGCGCGGCCCCGGGAGGGGGGTTAATCCCGGCGCTTCATGACGGGCGTGAGATACCGGCGACCTGCGGACGGGGCACGATGGCAGCTGCTGGGAGAGCGGGTCTGAGAAAGCACAGGAGGTCGTTGCTCTTCCGATTCTCATTACCTCCTCCATGATACACGGAGAACATTCATTATCGGTGATACAGCAGCCATTTAATTTCTCCTCGTATCTGCTGAGCTATGTCAGAGGTGCTTGCGTGAAACCACGGCTCTGTGCCCGATGAAATGAAAGCCTTTGTGGGATTTCTCTGTAGCCTGATGCTCCTAAGCTTTGCTTGCAAGCAATAAGCAGCGACCGTAATCTAATATGAAAATGGCTCTCTTCCAGGTCAGAGCGGAGCAGGAAACAACTGGGCAAAGGGCCATTATACGGAAGGTGCTGAATTAGTTGATTCCGTGTTAGATGTTGTAAGAAAGGAGGCAGAAAGCTGTGATTGTCTCCAGGGCTTTCAGCTTACTCACTCTCTTGGTGGTGGTACAGGCTCTGGTATGGGTACCCTCCTCATCAGCAAAATTCGTGAAGAGTACCCAGACCGAATTATGAATACTTTCAGTGTTGTACCCTCCCCTAAAGTATCAGATACTGTAGTAGAGCCCTACAATGCCACACTCTCGGTGCATCAGCTTGTGGAGAACACAGATGAAACATACTGTATTGATAATGAAGCCCTCTACGACATATGCTTCAGAACACTGAAGTTAACTACTCCAACGTACGGTGATCTGAACCATTTAGTGTCGGCAACCATGAGCGGTGTTACCACCTGCCTGCGATTCCCAGGCCAGCTTAATGCTGACCTGCGGAAGCTGGCAGTGAACATGGTTCCCTTTCCCCGTTTGCACTTTTTCATGCCTGGTTTTGCCCCACTCACGAGCCGTGGGAGCCAGCAGTACCGTGCTTTAACTGTGCCAGAGCTAACACAGCAGATGTTCGATGCAAAGAACATGATGGCTGCGTGTGACCCGCGTCACGGCCGCTATCTGACCGTAGCTGCTGTTTTTAGAGGCCGTATGTCAATGAAAGAGGTTGATGAGCAAATGCTGAACGTTCAGAACAAAAATAGCAGCTATTTTGTTGAATGGATTCCTAATAACGTTAAGACAGCGGTCTGTGACATTCCACCTCGTGGCCTGAAAATGTCTGCCACCTTCATTGGTAACAGCACAGCCATCCAGGAGCTGTTCAAACGCATTTCTGAGCAGTTCACGGCCATGTTCCGCCGAAAGGCTTTCCTGCACTGGTACACTGGTGAGGGCATGGACGAGATGGAGTTCACAGAGGCTGAGAGCAACATGAACGACCTGGTGTCTGAGTACCAGCAGTACCAGGATGCTACAGCTGAGGAGGAGGGGGAGTTTGAGGAGGAGGCTGAGGAAGAGGCAGAGTAAAAGCTATGCAGATGAACACCTGTAAATTTTGTTTAAAGCTGTATGAACTCTTTCATTCAAAACTTCTCTGTCTGTGTTGTGTTCCTCTTCCTGTCTCAAAGTCACTTCAAATGCTGTACAGGCACCATTAAAGCATTTTTCACAGTGCACAAGCTTGTCTCCTTTGTTCCTTTTGGTAAGCTTTTCGGGTGCCATTTCCAAAAGTGAGCGCGTAGGTGGGTCGGAGGTCTGGAAAAGAAAAATACGCACTTGGCATGAGCCCTGCCACCTTCCCCAGGGCAGGCGCGCTTCTCTCCCTGCCTTCTAATGAGGTGGATGACTGTTGCTTGTGTCACTGGATGGGGTGGCGGTCCTACTTGCTTCCTGGTGGTTCGGGAATTGAAGAAATACTCCGGTATGGCTTTGTAATGGCGGGTACTGGTGGAGGGGAGGGTGGAATTCAGCTCCAAAGCTGCAGCTAAATATAGGTACCTGCATGTGGCCTCCTGTTACAGGCTTGGCTCTGGGGGGCTGAGCAGCTCTTCTGGCTGGGGTGAGGTGTAGGTGTCAGCTATAGCGTGGCCTGGTCCACTGTGGCCGTGCAAACCCAGCAGGTAGCTGTGGCCTGTCACAGGAGCCTTGGGGACAGCTGCGATGGCAAGTGACACTGAAGAGCTCTTATGTACGCAGCCTCACTGCAGTCACTTTTTTAAAAGTGGTTTGTAGAGGTTTTACATTGAAATCAATCAGGTGTTCCTGCAGCTTCTCTGCTTCTGAAGTGAGCTGAACACCTGATACCAAATTACACTTCTGTTTCATGAAAACCCTGTATTAAAGCAGATTTTTACTGTGGAAACAGTTAATCCATTGTGTTACCTAAGTGACAAACCTGTCAGTGAATAGCTGGACAGGAGATAGCAGACTGCTTTCCTGCTGGAGAAACTGTTCACTGTTCTTGTTTATACCTGATTTGGGGTTAATTTTTTCTGTCTTAAAGATAAGTTTCTCCCTCCAGAGTCAAATGGGTTGGAGCAGTTAAGGTTGCACTGACTGTGGTGGCTTCTGGGGCAAACTGGTCTGTCCACAAAAAGAGATGACAAGTTTTGAACCTACTCAGGGGAATACTTCCATAGGTGAAAGGTTGGCAACAGATTTTTAAAGCATGAGGTAACACTTTAAGCAGTTGGGTTTTGTGGGTTTGTGATTTTTGGTGGGGTTTTTCTTCCTCCTTTTCACACCGAAGCTGGTGTGTTCCCTGGCCTGCCAGTTGCCGAGGGCAGGACAGCTTTGTCCCCTGGCACCCTGTTGGGCAGAGCTACGTTGGCCGCCCTCCTGGAAGGGCTCGGGCTGCTCTCCCCACAGGTTTGTGGAGGGAGGATGGGACACACGGACAAGTGTTAACACTGGAGTTTACCCTGAGGTTCATCACAGCCTTTCTCCCAGGGGCTTGAGCTCGCAGGCTGCAGCCGGGTGGTGTGTGACCACAGCAGGGACAGGCACCTGGAGCGGCGAGGGCTTTGCCGTGAGACAGCCCGAGCTGCCGGGCGAAGGAAGGGGACAGCCGCGTGGAATGCACTGGGGACGGCAGCCGCTGCGCTTGCCATCAGCCCCAGAGCAGCAGTGTGGTGACAGAGACCAAAGTGAACCTATTTGTCTTTGACCAGAAGACCTGTCCAGCCTCACCTTTCACCGTCAGCGTGTGAGACGCTGCCATCCTTTCCCTTAGACCGTCCCTCAAGCTCCCGACGCCCCGCTGTGTGTTAAACTCGGCTTTGCCATGCCCCCAGTACGAGTCTTGCTGGAGCCACATTCACTACCTCCACCTTCTCCCCTCAACAGACAATCTCAGCTACTGTCCAGCCCTGCCGGGATAGTTATTTTCCCACTCTTTGCTTTAGTTTCTGCCACATTTTGTGTCTTCTACCATTTTCCTCCTCTTTATCATGTTAAGTGCAAGCTGTGAGTTTGGTTCTTTCTAGCTTATCTCCATGCTTTCCCAGCCCACGTTACTGAGCTATGGACTTTGCTGTGGCCAAAGATACCAATATAAATTGCTGATTTGTTGAGATTTTAGTCTAATACCTTAACGTTCTGCATGGGCAGAGCTTCCCCTTAACATACACAAAGTGACTTTCTTCAGACCTCTCCTTTTAGGCAGCGCAGATAGCTGAGGAGGATGAGGCAGACACTACGGGGTGGCCACCACCTGCCTGGATGGCTAATACCATTACATGGCTTTTTTTGTGCTTTCTCAACCCCTCTGTATCATCTGCCTTTTGCTTTTTATCAGATGTTTTAGAACAGAATCGCTTTCCTGATGAAGGAATGCAGCTGTGAAATGGGGCGGGTGGGGGTGGGGTGTTACTGACCCTCCTCTGCTTTAGCAGGGGGTCGGTGGCTGGAAACCAGAGGGACATTCTGCGCAAGCTCATGCTGGAAGATGGGCTGTCCTGCGGGAAGGCAGGGGATGGCACAGCTCCAGCACCTGGGCTCAGACTGGGAAAAAATCCGCTGCCCACGTGGGACATTTCAGGACCTGTTCACTACCACCACACTACAGCTACGAACAGCGCTACTTAGTGACAGTAATTAAATATCAGTGACTCAGATTTTCACTCAGCTGATAAACTTACCTGGTATGAAGCCCGTGTAGGAGGGTATCAGTCCAGCGCTGGTGTAGATCCTGTGGTTAGGCCAGTACGTTTGGGGACATTTCTTGCCAAAGCTGCAAACTGTGTTTCTCTGCAAAAACTGGAAAACAAACAAACAAAAAAAAATTCCCAAAGTATGGTTCATTTTAAACCATATGGTTGTTACCCAAGTCACGTGCTTTGACTCTGCATTAAAGGCAATATTTAAGCCAATGTAAAGCAATTCTCTTTCCAGTTCTGCCTTCTTCTAATTAGGAAGTACATTGCATCTCCCCTTTCTCCGCTTGGTAGGTTTTTCTCCCGATGGGTGCTGGCAGCAGCCTCTGCTCACTCGTACCCCGGGTGCAGAGAGCGGCTCCTGGCCCAGTGGCGGCGGTGGGGTCTCTACAGCCTGGGCTGCATTCCTGCCTTCCTCGCCTCCGGGCATCAGCCACGAGTCCCAGGCGCCGTGTGCTGCGACGTTTGATATGCCATGGGCCAGCAGTGCCTGCTGGCGTTGGGTCCGCGCCTCAGCTGTGCTCCGACTCTGCACATCTGTGTTTTGGTTTGACCCCTTCACCTGGTTTTGTTTTTCCATGAGTCCCACCGTGGTGATTAGCCAGTAATTCCCGGGCTCGGAGGAACAGGAAGGCTTAGGGAGCGTTAACCAAAGGGAGAGTGTAAATCTTCTCCTGGATCTGTCCCTGCCCTCCGAGGTCAGACACAGCGAAGGGGCTGAGCTGGAGGGTGGATACTCCAAATCCCCACATCTCTGCAGCGGCAAAACCCCAAAAGGTCTCACTAAAGCTGCACCGCCCTCCTCAGCGCACACCCTGCTCGGTGGAGAAGGGACGTGGTTCATGGAGCCCAGCAAACTGCAGGGACCATCGACCCCTTTTGTGACCGACGATGGAGCGGTGACTGCAGTCCCTCAAGCGCAGCACTGAAGCGAGAGGATTGCGTTATTTTGCCTGCTGCAGACAGTAAGCAATGAGCCATGGCACGTCCCAGTGCGTAACCTAGGGCAACAGAGATTCAGGGCAGAAGATTAGTGGCTTGAAGTCAGAAGCCATCTTAGACAGAAATGTGGTGTGATTATTTTTTTTTAGCATATATTCCTCCAGCGCCCGATGTGCTGCAGCCAGCCCCTGCGAGCCTGCCTTCCACTGAATCCTGCGATGGAGAAACGCCTCCTCCCTCGCTGATATACTGCATGGCAGTCGTTCCTTAAGATGTCAGAGGCAGAAAGGCTTTGCAAACAGCACATTTATGTTCGATAATGCCATTTTTTTTGTTCTCTTTGCTTTGTTTCAATTCCTGTTAATGGCAGAAGGAAAGGATAAGGAAGCCGGCACAGGGAAATACATTTCAGGCAAAGCATCAGGCTGCCGTGAGCACTGTCAGCCCTGCTGTTCTCCTGCTGAGTCATTTCTTCCCAGCTGAGTTTCTGTGAGCTGGGGATCCGGGATCCTCAGTCTTGGGCTTTTCTCTACATCAGACCCATGTGCTCTGGGATGAAGGCACCACAGTGAATCCCGGTGACCAGAAAGGGCTGGAAATGTTGTACCCTGATTTCACGGAGCTGATCAGCCCTCACCAGTGCCAGACCAGCGGGACGGCTGCGTCCCTGGTGTCTCGCTCCATCCTGGCAGCAGGAAGAAATGTGTAGCATTGAATGCAAACTGTGAACTGCTGAGGGAGGGATCTCNAGGGGGAGGATCTTACAAGCAAGAGGATGAAATATTGTTTCACTATGGATATTTCTGCATCCTTCCCAAAAGGAGGCGAAAGAAGATCTAGATCCCTTTAAGACAAACTACATTAGTAAAGGAAAAAAGCCTTATAACCAATTAAAAGGCAGAAATACCCATCCAAGCAGCCCGGGAAGCCATCCAGCACTGCCGTCCAGGTAGAGAAGATGTACTGCGCAGGGGAAGCGCAGATAGTTGCTTCCTGTGTTTGTGCACTCAGAGCAACATTTTTAATAGCCACTCTTGAACCAACCCTCAATAGATTTGCTTAATCCTTTTACGAACTCATTTATCCTCCCTTAATGTCCCAAGGAAACAAGTTACAGAATTTAATTGCTCATGATTTTTTCAGCATTACCTAATAGCATTTTATTTTGCTTGTACTTATAACCCCAGTTCTAATACTGCTACTGTAAATGATACCGCTTTTGGTGTTGCAGATGAATCAATAGCAACATTATAAGATTTGCAGATATAATCTACCTGATGTTGTTCAAATTCGTTCATGGCTTCCTTCACGCCCTGGACATAGTTCATGCCATGTGTCCAGGTGGGGCGGGGGATGAATCCAGCGTACCCTTCAGATGAAGACAAGAGAGAACATACATATTGTATAAGGATCAACCGTTCTAGAAGTGGAAGAGGCCGGGATAAATATAAAACCTTGGCAGAGTACAGGAAGGAAAGATTCATCCATTTAAATTGTAAAATTAACTCTTACATGTGAAGTATCTTTTCTGAAAGAGTCTTTTTTATGATTCCCAAGGAAAACTCAATGAGCTGCTTTGTTGGTCTCCATGAGATATAGAAGGAACATTTCATTTTCTTATAGTCTTTTCTTTACACCAACAGCTCTGTTGTTCTCTCCCAGTTTAATACACATTCAGGGGCTAACAACCAGGTACCCAACCTTTCTTCCTCATTTGCCCTGCCCAGCCAACAAATTTTCACCAATTGTAAGACAGAAACTATATAAAGGCTTGAACTATGTAAAACGTAGAAAGGTACAACCTAAAAGCAGCCAGAACTCCCTCTTTCCAAAGCAATGCCTGGAGAGAGAGAAATTTGTCTTCTGCATCCTAAAACATCGATGCTCTTTCACTCCATCTGAAACATTTTGACGTGCAGCCCCTGTATTCGCTGTGGTCGGCTGCAGAGCCAAGTGTCCCTCCCGCTGGCACCGTACCCTTTAGGGGTTTGGGGCATCGCCCTTCGTAGTTCTCCTGCTTGCAGGGGAACGCTCTTCTAGAGCAAACGGAGAAGTTACAGTGTGTAACTCCTTGTAAGACAGAGTTTTATACATTTATGATGGGGCACTGTGTGTTGATTTGATGATTCAGAAAAGCATTTTATTTCTCAGAGAGAGATAACCACCTCAACAGTAACAGATACTCATCAAGCTGCTGGAGTTAGTGCTGAGCCCACGACCTGGCTCACCTTCCTTTCTACAGCATGTTCTAGCCTGGCCCCAAAGCTGCATCCCTTCCACCATGGGCACGTGTCCCTCAGGGTGAGATCCAGGGGGGTGACAGCATCCCAAAGAAACACCCTTGCATGGGCATTTTCCATCCCAAAGTGTTCAAGCAAGCTGAAGTGACTGGCTGACATCTCTGAGATTTCCCCAGGGGGAGAGGGGTGAGATGACTTCTTCTGAGGTGGACTCGTGCTGCGCATGACCTCCCTTCTCCTTTACCTGGAATGACTTTCTGTTGGATCACATTTGGTATATCCAGTTTTGGTAACCGATTGTCTTGCTCCACATCTGCGGTTTCAGCCACTCCTGGCAGAGTCACACCTTCAATTTTTACAGGCTCAAAATAAAAGCAGAAATAAAGTAAACACCAGTAAAACCTGCTTCCTCCTTCGGCTCCATTGCTTAAATCACTGCCAGAGCCTGGGAATGGCAACTGTCATTTCTGTTTCTTCCTGGCTTTACACTAAGAGCTACTCCAAGGATTTCTGGTAAAGTCAAATTACCGGGTGAGCTCTCTGTATGCAGAGGTTTTGCAGAATCCCCAGGGAGAACAAGGGGAGCTTGGGGCGCTGAGCTCCGTCACAAATCTGCTTCTCAGAGCAAGGAGCAGGAATGCCCCTTCTTGGGATTTATATCCAAGCCAGCTTTTGACTCAATACGTCAAATCTCTAATCTCTGCCTTCAGGGGATTTACAGAGCCCCGGCTGGCTGTGACGTGACAAACGCTGCCTCTGGCTCCAGAAGAAAGAAGGGGTTCAGACACAGTGGTCCCGAGCGGTACCGGCCGTGCCCTGTAAAGCAGCACCCAGATCCATAGGGAAATCCCCGTGCTTGTGTTTGAATGAGGGATAACAACGGTGAGAAATTCAGGTGGGGGCAGTAAAGGGGTCAGAGCCCCGGCACGTAACCAAAGGTGCCAGGAGCACACTTCTTTCNAGCAGGGCTCCTGGTTCACCCAAAGGAAACACAAGCCTGGCTGCGTAGCACAGCATAATGCAAGATCTAGTGACTAGGATTGGACGCTAAAACTCACCCAAATGAGAAGTTAAGCCTTGTTGATTAGGAAGAGGAATTAACGATTACAACAATTTCCTGAAGATGTGGTGGATTTGCTACTTCTGGAAATGTTTGTGTATTTGATATTCCTCTACACAACACTAAACCTTCTGTCCTTGCCATCCATACCCATATGAAATTCCCTCTTCACACCCATGGACAGAGATCCCTTCTATGCCCACCAGTCTCCAAACCCCCATCCCTCTGCAGCAGCATCCCTTACCATACGTCTTTTCCACCCAAAAGCACTTACCGGTTTGCTCCCCACCAAGGCACGGCCGAGCTGGCCAGGTCCGCACCTTTTCCCGTCCACAGGCTGGGGTTAGCTCAGGCAAGCGCCATTCTCGCTCCTCAGATGCAGGATGGCATGAAATCCTCTGTGGGTACCCCTGAGGCAGCTGTGTCCTCGGGACATACTCACCAGAGTGGTCCTGGGGCTCATGGTCCATGTGCATCATCATCATCAGCTCTTCCTCTGCCGGCCCTGGCACCAGTGGGGGAGGTTTTGGGCCAAGGAGTGGTTCAGGAGAGCTTGTTGCAGCCTCAGATTTCTCATAGGAAAAGTATCCTGTGGGACAGACACTGAGTTACGGGAAAGGAGTGGCCAAATAAGGATGAAGGATTCCCATCACACTGGACCTCAGCCCCTACACGCTCCTCTGTAGCGAAGGAAAGGAGACTGGAGGTCAATAGCATCCCTTGTGCTGCGAGTCCATCCTGCCAGTGCCATCAGCCCCATCCCATAAACCAGCCTGCACAGAAAAAATGCACAAACATAAGTTCTGTAACTTAAAACTTATTCTAAGCGACGCCTAGGCTGTAAAATACCATCAGGCAAGCTATAAAGATTAAGGGGAAAAAAACCCATCCCATATCCTTTCTCCATGTTGCTGCGTCAGCACACCTCAAACAGACACCACATCCCCCTGTATCCAACCAGGAATTCATGCACTGGCTCCATCGCTGCTCATCGAGGAAAGGGTCTGCTGTAACGCTGGCTGGAAAAAAAAATTATCTTACTTCCAGTGTATGCTAAATATGTCTGTTGTGAACTAAGGATGGAGTCCTTCATCTTGAGACTCTGCAGGGAGAGCCGAGCTTGGCAACTTTTGTCTGACTTTCCCTGAGAAACATCCCGTGATGTGGCTTCCCAGACTGCCCCAGCCCCCCGCAACACCTCCCACCCGGGCGCTGCCTCGCGCTCTGCGCCAGCAATGAAGCCAACATCTCCCTCCTCGGTGCTTACGGAGAACGACCACTCTGACGCCCCGCAACAACCTTCTCCTTGCTGGAAAACTGTTGCTACGTCCGTCTTGGCTTTTTTAAACAAACCAAATTCCTTCCATTTTTGTTCAGCCCTCTGGTCATTACTGCCTTCCCCCGACCTCCTCATGTCTCACAGACATCTGTGTCGCAGTGCGAAGCCCCACAGATGAGGCACCATCTTCCAGCAAAGGCTCCATCTGCAAAGAGTCCTGAGGAATAACTACCTGTCCTGGCTCAGGCAGCACAGAGCAAAATTCACCCCTTTCTGCAAGAGCATAAAACTTCTGATGGGTGTTTAGGTTTGCAATCTGCTTATAATTGTATTTAAAGTATATATACTGTTTATATCTTTGTAAAATATATATACTCTTTGTAATGGAATTATCAAGTGTTGTCCAGGCTAGCAAGAAAATAAAGACAAGTCCTTGATGAGAGGGATTTTTCAATCCATTGTGCAAATTTTAAAACAGGTTTGGCTTAATAGTTCCTTCATTATTAATGAAAATACTGCATCTACTTTTTTCTTTTTATACTGCAAACCAAAGGAAAAATGAAGTTTTATATTTGAGAAATCTATACGAGCTCTTTTTTATGACCCTGAGTTTTGCAAACTCATTGATTCAGAAAGGTTGCAGAGTGAGGCACTAAATGAAAAGCCAGGAGAGCGCTGTGCATTTGATTTGGGTAAATATCCATATGTTTTCAGCCCAGGTTCCTGGGGAGCAGTTGCCTGCACACTTGGCCTCTGCCATAACCCCCTCAACACCAACACGGCCACCCCTGGAGATCCAGCATAACCTTGGGTGATACCCCCAAACAACTGAACCTGACCTCACTTCCAGGAGAAACACAACATGGGATTCAACTGATCGAAAACAGTGATACACTTGGTGCCCGTCAACGAGCCTCTATCAAAAACAGACCTTGAGAAAAAGTCTTCAGACTCGGTTTGCTAAAGGCAACCACATGGATCCAACACTGCCATGAGCTCTTTGATCTCCACCATGTAAAATACCCAGAAGGATGCCAGGCAGTACTAATGAAGTTTGCAGTGAAGGGTTTAAGGGATCGCTCACTGGCAGCTCGACAGCAGGAGCTGTTGATGAAGAGTTACCAGCACGGCAAGGTTCTGCTCCCTGTGGCCACGTTCTTCAGCATTTCACCAACGAGCAGCAAACGTGAGCTCCCAGCTTCAAACATTGGCAGGTGACATAAAGGTTGGCAAGGAGAGAGCAAGAAAGAGGACAGGATAATGAGAGAGAGCAACTAGGTCAACTGGTTGGTTGGGTCCATCCAAACTACGTTTCAGTCCAACAAAATGCAAATTTCAATGTCCAGGAACAAAGCCTGTAAACACCACCCATGTAGTAAAGACCTGGATTCTGGAAAACAGGGCTAGGATGAACAGAAAGGCCAAAAGTTTGCGAGAAGCTACACAGCATGAATTCCCAGCGTGAAATGGGAAAGCACCACTTCAGTGTGACTGTCCCCAGGGAAATGAAGTCCCAGATCTCACTCCCACTGAACAGGGTGTCCACAACAGCGACGGCTTGGACATGCGATATGGTACATGGCAATTGAGTCTCCAAAGGAGAGGGGCTGGTACGGGGTCATGGTGCAGCTGCTGCTGTGCCCTCATTTGGGTCTGCTCAACCAGGACCAGGCACTTTGCCCGGAAAGGCTGGGGCTTGGTAGGAGATTCCTGCAAATTCCCAGCGTCGGGCATCTACATGAGCACACCAGTGTCTGATGGAGGAGATGGGGCCCATTAGCAGAAGAGGGGATGGTGGGAAGGGAAGCGAAGGGCACACGAGCCCTTTTGCTGAGCTGAGGTAGGAGCAGCAAGATGCAAAATGAATCACAAGCTGTGAGTGAGAGCTCTGAGCACAACCAGCTCTGCACCAGGCTGGGAAAGGATTGGAGGGAGCAGAGCTGACCTTCCCCAGAGAGACGGATTTTGGCCTGTGGAATTGCGCCGGTTTTGGCTGGGAGAGAATTGATTTTCTTCACAGTAGCTGGTATGGGGCTGTTTTGGATTTGTGCTGGAAACAGTGCTGATGATGTTTTAGTCACTGCTGAGCAGTGCTTACACAGCGTCAAGGCCTATTCTGCTCCTCACGTCGCCCCGCCAGCAAGGGCTGGGGGTGCACAATAAGCTGGGAGGGAACACGGCTGGGACAGCCGACCCCAACCGCCCAAAGGGCTGTTCCAGACCATCTAGTGTCATGCTCAGCAATAACACTGCGGGGGAGGTTGGTGGAGGGGCTGCTGCTCGGGGACTGGTTTGGGCATCCATCGCTTGATGGTGAGCAATTGTTTTCATTTGCATCACTTGTTTGTCTTGGGGTTTATTTCTCTCTTTTTGTTATTTTTCTTTTTATTACTATCATTATTATTATATTTCAGTTATTAAACTGCCTTTATCTCAAGCCATGAGTTTTCTCACTTTTACCCTTCCGGTTCTCTTCCCCGACCCCGCGGGGGGGGCAGGGAGCAAGTGGCTGTGCAGTGCTTAGTTGCCAGCCAGGGTTAAACCACAACAGGAATATGGAGGAATTGAGGAGTGAGTCCATAATATCCCATAAAATCATTTATCCTCATCTAACTGATGATAACGTGGGAGCTAAAACTCTCCAGACACCAACGTGAGGAGCCCCACGCTCATCAGCTGAGGCCAAATGCTCCAGCTCCCCACTGGTGCTGCTCTCCGGGTGTCCGCACTCCTACACCAGAGACATGGTCACTCTGTGGAAAACATCCATTTCACCCCAGGAGCCTCTCGAGGACAGGCACAGGTCCCACTGCTCGTGACTGACCCTGTGCTCATTAGCGGAGCCCGTTCTGGCAAAGGGATGAGACCCCTGCTCACCTGGATGCCCAGGGAGATGACCCTGGACACAGTGCTTCGTCCTGCTGAAGTCCTCGATGAACTTCTGCTTGTGCAGCGGCGCCAGCAAGGGGCGAGGGCTCTTCCTAACCCCAGGGTCCGTCAGCAGCTGGTAAGTGGTTTTGCCAAAAGTCTCTCCAAACTGATAGTTGTACTGAGGGATGAAGCCCTCGTAGCTGAGGAGGAAATCAAAAAAGAGCAGTCACGGAGATGGCGCTGGAAGGTGTCCACTGGCAGGATAACCTGCTTTAGAGCTTTTGTATGCCAGAAGGGCCATGGCCAGGAGCACACGGGGCCGGGAGTACGCGAGCCCAGGGGACGTGATTGCACAGGAACATGCCGGGGAGCACCAACACGGTCATGCTGCTGGAGCAGCGACATGAGGGGAGCACCAAGACGATGCATATGGTTACACATGAAGCCAGGCAGGTGTGTGTTTGCACATGCATGTTTTTACACATGAGTATGAAAACCGGCTCATAGATTTACAGGTGCGTGTAGGCACAGGCTCATGCTTTAGTTCACATACAACTATGGGACGAGGCCAGGGAGGGTGGCTGAGGCAGCACCTGCGGATGGGAAAGCTCATGGTGAGAGCACAGCATAGGCTGCAGTCGCTTTGTCAGCGCCGACATCAACAGTTCCCCAGTTAAAATATTAACTCCAGTACAACATGCCTCTGTTTTAAGTTCTCCAATCCCTCTCTCTGTTCTAAAACAGAGTGAGTTACTGGGAATTTCCCAGTGTCCCTTAATCAGTATCGAAACTCAAAAATCAGAAAAATTGCTTGTTTGTATCCTCCAACCCTCTCCACTCCATACTCTTGCAGTGAGGTGTGGGATCGGGCTCGCACACCCACCCAGGCACTGCATTGCACGGGAGAGGCGCAGGCGGGCAGGCGGCTGCTCAGCCCCAGTAACAAACATTACTTGATTTTTTTGGGACCTTCTCACAGGGTGTGTAGGGACACACTGCTTCTCTGGCGCCTCTGGCCTGGGACAGGCAGTTTGACTTTCTGGTGGTGCAGGGCAGGTGCTGGAGCTGTGGCTCCACTCCCAAGTCCACCAGTACGGATCAGAAACTTTAGCTATTCCCAGTATTAAATTTCCTAATAGTGATGTTATTCCACCACTGAAGAAGAAAGGTAGAGCTGCCAGTTACAATGCACAGACAGAAATACTCAGTCAATGATCCCACTGCCTATCTGGGGATAAAGCCAGATGATGCATGAGGATCATAAGATGATGAGTAAGTACTTTCCCTTCCAAATACTTTAAACAACAGCGAGCAGAGCTGTGCATTTACGCTTGGCAAGTTTTCCCACTTTGCATGCAGGATCTCTCACCAGCAGCCGCCAGAGTAGCTCAGTGGCTCGTCCCCATTGATTTTCAATGAGTCTTGCAACACACGGAAGCTACGCCAGGACGATAAAGCTCAGCAAGAGCACAAATGACACAGCCTGAATAATTACAGGATGGCCAGAGGGGTTTTGATCATGAACAAAATAATGGTAGGGCTGAGAAAGGATTCAATTCATAAGCAATTGAAAGCGAGGTAATCCGAGGAGCTCGGGCAAGTCAGTCTGGGTTTATGGAGACGGGATCTGCCACAGAGTGAGTTATAAGCATTGCCGGTAAAAGCCATGGCGCTTGGAGAAGAGACTGGTCTCAGCAGGACTGTTCGACCTTCTGCTCGGTGTTTTGATTAAGAAACCAGAGGGATCCCCCGTTTCTGTAGTTCACAGTGAAGCTGCTGATCTCAAACCTCCTTGGCAAGCAGTGAGTAACCTGCTTTCCCAAGGCTGAGCCCCATTTCACTTTTCTCTTACTCAGCCCTATCTCTTCCATCACCACTCCCCAGACTGTGTCACCCAAACCTGCTCAGCTTTCCCAAGTGCCAGGGAAAGCCTGGGCCCATCCTCGCTCAGCTCTGTGCCCTTCCCAGCTCTGCCAAGCCAGGATGGGGCAGGCAGGGCTGTGCCTGGGATTCATGGATTTACCCCTTCTCTGTGCGCTAAGTTCTTCCCACACATTGGGTTTGGCTTCCCAACGCTTTTGAGCTCTGCGGCGGCATTTTCAAAGTCCTGGCCCTGACCACTGCCTGACCCAAGTGACAGCAACCAGTTCTGATGCCCTCGCTGCGTTTGCGGGTTCACCGGCACAGCCGGGTATGGCACATGGGACAGCTGGTGAGATGCTGCAAGGCAGCATCTTCATTCTCCTCCTACTCCTCCTGCCGGCACCGCAGCTCAGGGTGCACCGTCTGCCGGCAGCAGAGCCTGGGCTCCGGCAATGCCCTTTGGGCAGCTCCTCCTTGTGCTCAGCCACCCAAACCAGATGCAAAGCAGCCCCCTTACCACACACAGGGGTTTCCTCTGGGGCTTGGGATGATGCTACGAGCCTGCAGGGCCCTGCAAAATGCAGCAGGAGGATTTGGTTCCTCCTCCTCCTGCCTTCAGTGGCCGAAGCCCCAGCATGGAGAGGAGCAGCCCCAGCTGCTGTGTCGGTACTGGGGCTCGAAGCTGGTGCTGGGGGATGCTGTTGGCAGGCAGGAGCGAGCAAGGGAAGGTTTTGAGGCTTTCGGAGGTGCAAGCCCAGCCACAGCTTTCTCCTTGTTACTTGTCTTTCCCAAGCCGCCGTCAGTGCACAGCTTTGACAGGGTGACAGCATGCACGGAGTAACACATCACATCATTCAGACAGCTGCAGCAATGTAAAAGCGTGTTAAAAACCCCCAAACTCAGGGCTTATGTAAGTTTGGAAGACATGGAGATCAGTAATGGAAAAATCCTGCACGCTGCTCTAATGGGAAGGACGGAAGGAAGCCTGCTCCACCCTTCACCTGCAGCTGGGGATCTGCCTGCCCGGACCTGTGCTGCCCCGCGGCCGTGCTGGTTTTCCCTGCACTGAGGTTTCCAGCCTGGTCTGTCACCAGCCCCTCCACCCTGGGAGATCGTCCTGACACCCTTCGGAGTTTGCCTCAGACTGGATGAATCCAAGTGATTTTGTACCAACAGGAGTTTGTTTCCCCTCGGTGGCCGCCCGCCCTTCCCAGCCCATTGACCTATCTCACAGATCACATCTCCCAGCACAGGTCACCAGGGCACCCCCCCCACAACTCCTCTACTTCACCATGAAGCCTATCCACTTATTTCTGCCCCTCGTGTCTTGCCTTTTAACCGATAACTTCTTACCTCTCTCTCTCCAAGCCTTTAGAGGAGGATGTTGGGAGAAAAATCTTTGAAAAAAGATACGTAACTAAAATATGTATCACCAACATCCACAGAGTCACTGACTTCTTCAAAGAACCAGGGCCCAGGCAGCAGGACTGAGCTCCACGCTATTTGACAAGACCGTACCACATGTAGGCAACTATTTACTCAAAGGAGGTCTTTGAACATCCTCGATGCAAAAGTTATGGCAGTTTGGAAGCCAGACCCCCCACACAGCAGTCCTGGGAACATTTGGCAGCTTAAAACAAATGAAAAGGGGTGGGGGGGGAAGAACAATTTTGAGTTTACCCTCAATGCACTAGGGCATGGTCTTTAATTATACCCAGTTACAAGGTGGTGCTTCTTGTCCTGGAGCCCTGTCTCCTTCAGACCACTGTTACATGGAATACTTAATAGAGTCTTTAAAAAAAAAAAGTATCATGAATCATAAATACTACATGCTCTCAACCAGAGCTATTTGCATTGGAAATGATCAGACTTTTTGGATGAACTTCAGAACTTACCCAGGGATATAGTAGGGATCAGGCGGGAAGAGGCTATTCTCCTTTGAGGCTGCCATGGCAATGCAGCAGCGCTCCGTGGCAGGTGTGGGAGGATGGAGATGCAGTGATGCAGTTGCCCAGGAAACCTCTGTGATGCTGCCGGGAGCGATGTCAGTACCCGATAGCGCTTCCAGCTGCAGAACACAGCTTGTCAGGTCTTTCTGGACTCGTCTTTCTTTCCCCCACCTGGAAATTTTGGATGAGCGCAGAGATTTTATAGTGTTTGTCAGGTTTCCTGAAGGCTCATACCCTTGGGACAGCAACACCAGATGTTCCTCATAAGCAGCCTCAGCACAAATACACATTCACAGTGCAGTTCACATCCACATGCACAGCTGGGGAGAGCCTGGCTGTGCGTGCCCCCATCACCGGTGCTGCACACGCATGGCCAGGCCAGCACTGTCTGCACGCAGCCCATGTGAACACCTTTCTGTTGAGGAAACCTCAGGGCAGAGGTTCAGGGATTCACCGTGCTGTGGTGGAAGGCTCAGCCCTCCTCTCCCTCCTCCTCATTGCCCTCCTGGTCTGGCTGAGGATGCAATCCTTCGCTGCCTTGCTTCACGCAGGATAAGTGTTGTTCCCATTCTCAACATTGCATGGTCATGGTGTGTTGTGTGGGGTGGGTTTCACCCCGCTCCAGCTGTAGGCAGGCCCAGAACATGAGTCTCCTGTATACAGAATGGTCACGGTGGCCAGTACGTCCTCAAGTCAAAGGCCACCATGCCTGTTAGCACCAGCATCAAGCCTGGTTCACTGCCAAAGTCCCTCTATGGCCTTGAAGAGCTCGACCATGCAGCTGGCAGAATCATTTCAAGGTTTCAAAGCTACTGACCAGAAATCAGAGTGTTCAAGGGTTCTTCTCATCTGTTTAGCTGCCTATACACCACCCAAAATTGTATCTGAGGAGATAAAAATGCTGCTTTGACTCTTGCCCTTGGTGCCTAAACACTTCGAGAGATCTGGAATTTCCAGCCTTTAGCAATGTATTTGAGTTTGCTCAAATACCTGAGCTCTAATCAGGGACAGACCTCTCCAGCAACCCCAGGTCTGCAGGGTGGATGGGTCTGCGAGGGGTATGACGGCTCTTCTCAGAGGTGAGCAGTAGAAGACCAGGACATGACAGGCACAAGATGCAACAAGGGGAAGGCCCACTGGACACAAGGAGAAACTTCTCCATGGGAGCAGCGCAGCCCTGGGACAGGGTCAGGGGAGGTGGTAGCATCTCCATCCTTTGAGATCTTCAGAGCCCAGATGGGCAAGGCCTAGAGTGCCCCAGTGGAGCTTGGATGTTAGCTCAGCTTTTAGTGGACAATTTGGAAGAGACCTGCAAAGGCTCCTCCCAATTTAGATCTTCTGAGTTTAATATGAAGATAAAAAATTGCTTACTGAAACACAGCACTGTATTCACAGCATCAATCAATGATCCCAGGCTGGTCCTGGTCCCACCAGCCCAAGGGGGCTCAGACCAGCATCCTCCCAGCATTTCCAGAACCCCCCTTCAAAGCTCATTCCTTTAAACGGCCAGTGGCTGCTTCTTCCAAACCTGGGGGTCACACAGTTAAAGAGCTACTGAACAATCAGACTAAAATATCGGTCCTCAGTGCAGACACCTGGGTAAAAAAGGAAAAAATTCACTTTTGTCAAGGTTATCATTAGAATTTATTGATATGAGAGAAACTTCGTATGTCAACATGTCAATGGAGGAACAGCATGTCCTGACATAACAGAAGTACAACGCCCATCCAGGTGATGTCACAGCGCTCTGGTATCTCTAAACTCAGAAATACAGGAGATCATGCACATGGCTGTGTATTACTTGGGTATATTTTCTGGGACAGGACAGAAATACTCCAAAAATACCATCAGTGTGTGGTTTGCCAGCCACCAGTGCCCGACAGGCTGCAGCAGGGACCACGCTGGCTTTGACTCCCATTGCCCCGCACCAGACAGACAGCGCTCACGTATAACAGCAGCTCACCCTGGGCCCCTCCAGTCAAAGGAGGAAAAAAACCCCACACCTATTTGGGGGTGAGATTCACCTGAGCCTGTGTAGCCCTCGCAGGGTTATGAGATGACTTGGACCCTTTGGCTCCTCAGCACGTAAAGGGGGCTCTCAGAGGAGCAGCTCGGATGGAGACGCCTACACATCTACCCCATGCCGGGCTGGCAGCAGGACAACCTGGGCATGATCCTATCAAGTGAGCTGCAACTGGGAAACTTCACAACGGAGTTTGTTCTGCCCAGGGAGCAGACACAGCCATGAAACGGTCCATGCTGGCACCTGCCAGTTCAGAAGCAGGTTCTTTATTTCAACGTAACAATTATCCTCATAACTGTTTCGACATTCCCTCTCTCAGCAGTGCCCTCTTACAGAGCTCGTAGTATGAACGGCTGTCTGTGCTATGCTTGTGGCTAAGATAAAAATTATCTTTATAATCTTTACTGGAAATATATGCTATGCTGGATGCTGTTTAAAGGAGCTTTTGTCTTCTCCCAGCTTATGAAATATTTGGTTTGGTCCTAAGTATCTTGCTAAATGATTAGAGAGGGAATAGGAGAGTATTCCCTAGGCACCTGGTAAATCCACAATGGATTTATTGTAGAAACGAGCTGAATTCTCTAACTCACTCCAAATGAATTTCAGAGCCGTCTAAAACCCTCCAGAGAATGAGCCGTTTGTGACACGGCAAACTAAAAATAACCCCAAGTTCAATGAGTAAATTGTCTTGCCTTGTGCAGGGAGCATCCAAAATAAAACACAAACCCAAGCTACGGGGATATGTCAGTCCCATCTCCTGATGCCAGATTCAGGCACGGCAATAAAGGAGCCTGGGCTGAAGCGCATCTGCCTGGCCGAGGCTAATCCTGCTGCAGACCTGAAGAGGAACCGTCGATGACAGAAAAACGTACCGGAGTGCGTGTGCGCAGGCGTGTGCTGGGGACAATCCATACTCTTCTCCTTTTCCTCTCGCATGAGCTATGACAAGTGACACAGCGGGTTCTGCTCTCAGCCATATGGTTTCACCAAATCTAAGTTCCCTCTGCACATGTAACAGCATTGACTTAGAGGTCTCATATTAATGGGTACTTATACAGGATTAATTGCACATCAGTCCATTGTGGCTACAAGTTCATTAGGCTAATAAATCTACATAGTGACAGTAGTACAGTATCAGCTACTTTTCAATACAAACTCCCTACCCTAGCCTTAATTTGTAGGTCAAGAGAAGATCTTCTACTGTAGTGACCTTCCTACAACCTTTAACATTCATTTTCAAAATTTTTTTCTAGAAAAAAAAATCCAGTGTGGGGAAAACGCACATATATAACAAAAGCAGTGCTTAACAACCACAGGAAAAAAGAACATGATCTTGGACTCTTCTATCAGCGTCCTCCGTAGACCCTGGTAGCATTACTTCCAAAGGGTTGCTAAATCCAGCTCCGTCGGTTCTCAAGTCCATTCAACCATTCCCTAGCTCTAGGCATTTCTAGTCTCTCACTATACATATTGTCTGTAGCAAGAGCATACAGAAACACTTGCTAATGTGCACAAGACTTCCATTTGATTTAATGGAATAGTTTTAGAAGACTGAAGTCTTTACTTTTAGAAATCCGTTCTTGAGTGGTAGCACTCTCACGGACTGGTAGGTTTCTATTCCACCCAGCAGAGAGCTCCAAGTCCCTCAGTTTTACTCATTCGTTTTGCCCAAAGGTGTACGGGTATCTAACAAAACCCCTCTCACAGTATTCCCAGGAAATGATTCAGAAGAGGAGATGATTTTTCAACCAAATGAGATCCTCTGGTCCTGCGTGTCAGACCATGGCCAATAGAATGAGCAGCTGCCATGGACATCTCAACTTAAATACGGAACAGTCAAGGGAGGAGAGCGAGGTGGCCTGACCATCTTCCCGTGAGGTACAGGCAGAGACACCAGAGTCCCTCTGTTCTCAACAGTTTGTCTCTTGGAGTCAAATGTTTGATTCCATCTGTTCTAGCAGGAAGTGGTGAATCATGTCAAAAGTGGGACGATCTTTTATATCCCTGCTCCAACATTTCAGCATCAGGTCAAACACAGGGTTAGGACACAGAGGAGTCTGGGAGAGATAGATCTGAAAGAAGGAAAATACAGCTATTTCAGTGGGCTTTTCAGAAAAGAATTGAACCTCTACTAAGTTAAAACCAAAAGGACAGTTTCACTCTAGGTTTACAAGACATGGACATCATGCAACACTTGAAACCCATTAAACGTGAATCTGGCAGTGAAGTCTGGATGGAGCTTTGATGCCACCTCAAATGGCACTGCAGAAACTTTGCCAACTTGTTTGATGAGCTGGTCACAAAACAGTCCTTTGTCCCCCAGGAAACATGAATGCTTCAGAAAGATTCGTCTTCCAGCAAGTGACAGCAAAACACAAACCAAAACCAGATTTACCACAATAAAATCCAAATACTTTCACTCACCGTAGACAACCCATGAGGCTTTCTAAGCATCGTGACAGCTTGTTAGCAGAGACAGAAAAAACACCTTTTAGCGCTTATCTAAAGCACAGCTTGGCAGATTTTTTTTCCCACCCCTCTCATTTCAATATACATCTTTTAGACTCTTGACTAAATCATTAGTATTTGGGAGCCAGTAAATAAAACCATCCATTATTTTACTCCCCTTAATCCTTTAACTTGTTTGGTGCTAAAGCTGAATTTTGGGAGAACAGCAAACTGGCACTCCACTTTCTGGGGTACAGCAATCCTCAGTACAGAGGTGCTGGATAGTCCTGCATCACCCCTGGTATCTATTGAAGGTCTCCGCAGTGGAGTGCACAGTCCTGCCTGGGAGTTTGTAAGAGAGGACAATGACACAGAAAAGCCCTTCAGCAACTAGAGATGGCCAAAGGCTCCTCAGCCTACGTGGAGATATTACAGCAAGTATCTAACCCCTGGGCACTGACACCACCTCCTTCCCCATCTCAGTAAGTGCCTCCTTGTATTTCAGAGAAAACACTAGTGGGAGAGAGGCCTGAGAAAAGGAAAAGAGTAGAAGGGTCGTGTAGAAGAGTCCAGAAAAGCTAAGGAAGACTGTGCATCAAGGGCAGATTGAAATAGAAGTGGCTTATAAGGAACAAGCACAGGACAGGGCCAAGAGGTTCTTTGAGTGGGACTCCAAGAGAGGAGAGCAGGCGCAAGGAGTCTGGAGGAAGGGGAAGAGAGGCAGGACACGCTTGAAAAGATTAGCAATAGAAGCAGAGACTTCTGTAGATGACGTAAGCCCAGTAGAAAGGCCCTATGGAGATCCACTTGGATGTCACCAGGTCAAGTGAAGGAAGGAGAGGTCATATTTGCTTTCTTACCTGCCTGCCCTGGCTCCGGAAGAACTCTCCTGTGTTCTCAATGACTTGCTCATCTGAGAGGAGGCTGTACGGTTGCTCCTTACACAGTATGAACATCTCCCAGAGGGTGACCCCGAACGCCCAGACATCACTAGCAGTGGTGAACTTGCCCTGTGAACAGAAAGGACGTTGTAAGCCCAGGTTGCTCACAGTGCACATTCAGCAAAAACCATCTCAGTCTACACTCCCTGCAGCGAAACACGAGGATGCAGAATTCATACCTGGGAAAAAGAGACAGCAGAGCAGGTGACCTGCTCTCAGCAATGCACAAAGGGACCGAGGTAGGACATTGCTGCTTTGTGGGACAGGAGCAGCGTGTCTGTGGGACCCCCAGGACAGCTCTAAGAAGGGGCAGCTCTCACTGGGGGAAACCTCTTGAAACAGGGAGCAAGTCTCGGAGAAAGCCAGAGGCTACTGTCCCTCCTGAGAAAGTCTGTATTTGCAGCAGTAGGAAAATGGACTGTGGCAGAGGGGCGGATAGCTGCTGCCTACCTCCACCCCAAACACAGCGCTGCAGCACAGAAACTTTCTTTGAACAGGAAGCAAAGCCCTCGGGGTGAAAGCAGAGGCGAAGCAGACTCCAGACTCTTAGAGAAAGGCCAAGATAATTTTGATCTTTGCACATGTAAGAAGTTGGTGACAGTCTGCTCGCTGTCCCTGTTTTTTGTCTTTGAAAAATGTGCCCAAACTGGCCGTGTTTGGAACAATGTGTTTCTGAAGAAGTAAAAAGAAGCTAAAGAGTGCTCAGAAAATAACAGAAAACAATCGGGGGCTGGAGGGCCTGCTTGGGCAGAAAACATCCAGGACCCAGACTGCCCAGGCTTATCTGGCAAGCCAAGCAGTCGGTAAATGTTTGGAAGATGTTCACACAAGGAAGATGGGAGTGATTAATAGTTTAGATGCAGCTGTAACCAGGAAAATAGGGTGAATTTAGAAAAGCTTAGGCCTTTATAGCAAAGGTAATTACAATTTTTCTGGGTACTTGGAGAGAGTGTTGTAAGAAAGTATAACCAAGTGATCTCACCAACTACTTGAGAAAGAAATACAGGGCTGAATATTAAGGAACTGCCTCCAGACTAGATATGTTTGGGCTGCTGAATAATCTCCTAAGGGGAGACAGCAGGACCTTTAAACATGAAACAAAACCCCAACCTCAAAAATCAGACTTAGCACTTGAAACTCATGAAGTTCTGTCCCTCTCAGCTTCACAGCTAGGGAAATAAGCACAGAAAGGCAATTTCCTTACGATTCCAGCAGGAATCCTGAATGCTAGGCACAGAACAGAAATTATGCCCCAGACAAGCTGTGCTGTATTTGCAAGGACATGCTCCTTTTCCAGGATCTGAGTTATGTCCAACACGATTTAATGGACATCTCACCTGGGGCCATCTGTAGCATATGTTTTGATGCTATAAGGACTGTTATGCATACATGTGTTACCATTTCAGGAGCACAGTAAAAAAAAAAACAAAAACCAAAAACAGCGGAAGAGAGAGAATGGCTTTGTGCAGTCCCTACCAGGAGGATGCTTTCCCAGGCCATCCAACGTATGGGCAGCACAGCTCTTCCCTGGATACGGTAGTAATCTCCACTGTAAAGATTCCTGCTCATACCAAAGTCCGCAATCTTGATGGTGTAGTTGTTCCCCACCAGGCAGTTGCGAGTTGCCAGATCTCTGTGCACAAAGTTCAGAGATGCTAAATACTTCATTCCAGAGGCAATCTGGGTGGCCATGTACAGCAGGTTAGAGTAGCTGCATTAAAAAAAACAAAACAGAGAGAAAAAAAAAAATCAATAGAGCACCCCACACAAGTCTTCCTTGACATTTCCTACTGCTTGACGTTGTATTTGATGTACTACAGTGACCTGTCGTTTTATTTTGTGCCATAACAGTGAAACTAAACAGTCTCGTTTCAGGGCATTAACCCCCCCCACCTGCCAGCCTGAGCCAAGTTCCTCAGCTGACTCAGCAAGAACAGACAAGTTGTCCCTGAAATTCAGGGCCCTTAGAATTTGACATCCTGTAGATTCTTTTTTTAGTATCAAGCATTAATCTCAAGATTTTCAAAGAGTTTATGCATCAAAGAACCAACTTTTTGCAGAGACACATGAAAAATTAAGGTGTACAGTCTCAGAATCTCCTATCTAAAAACTGCTTAGCTTGGTGTTTCACACACAGCCATTATTGCATGCTTACATTAATGTAAGTATGTCACTTAACGTTAAAGAGATCTTACTTTTTTAATATGGTTAACATTACTGAAAATATAAACAGATGCGTTTTCCATCTAATTTCAGTTCCCCTCTTAGCAAAATGGAGATAACATTAATAAAGTTGCACTATGCACAGACAGAATTTGGACCATCTGACTTTCATCATTCTTCACACACTATTACTCTGTGATGGTCGGCTTGTTTCCCACTGTGCATACTCAAATGCTTCACACAACCAAGTGTCTGTCACAACAAATCTAATAAACTGTTCACAGTTAGTATTTCTCCGATAAAGCTCAGAAAAAGAAAGTCTTAGTCTCTTCCTCTTTGTGTTCTGGTGGCAATGAGAAAAGCACTATCGTGTTATCTAAACTACAATAATGTAATGCATCTAATGACAATATATCCAATCGGTCTGTTCCAATCAGCAGCTAAGCTACTGCTACAGAGATTCAAAGGCAGCCCCTGCCAGAGCAGTGGCAGGAGGAGGGTCTGGGCACCACTTCCCTCCCAGCCTTTCAGCACAGTGAACACCACAACTCAGCTAGGTGACACTTGGCCCAGTCCCACAGTCAGCTCGATGTTTATCCTGATCTGGGTGTCCAAAGATCAGGAACTCTGCCACCCCCTGGTACTTTGTTAACCTGGTTGTTGGCTCTTCACATAGGAGCAGGCATAGCCACCACATCCTACCTTCTCCCTGCTCAGCTGCAGTTGTCCCCCTCCCTGGGGATGTTGCTCTTCCCATTCAAGAAGCCCAGGCTCTGCTGTCCCACCTGCACCCTGGCAGGGTCCCAGCAGCATCTCTTGGCCCCCTGCCCCTGTGCTCAGCAAGCTCTGCAGGGCTTGATGCATGCAGCTCTGCACATAGAGGGGCAGGACAGGAGACACCTCTCAGCAGACTCATCTTCATGATTTGCTAAATAGCCAGAGAGACAGCAGGGAGACGCATTTTCAAATACTAAAGAGCCATAAGAACTTAAATTATGTGTGACCCCTCTGCAAAAAAGGGCTGGTCACCACATTTGGCATGCCAAGTATTGAGCTGGAGAGATGGGTGGGACAGTTGGACCTTACCCCATCAATCACACACCCACAGGCACCAGCAGAGACAAGCTGCACTCTTTAGCAGGGGGATTCATTTCCCTATCAGTAAACAACTCCTATATAGACAGATATCTGAGCTAGTCATACCAGCTCCCTTTAATGTGAAACTGTATCTGGCTGGAAGGGACAAAAGGAGAGGCTGAAGGATCAGCTGGAGAGGAAGAAAAACTAGAGGTAGAGCCAAGTAATGGAAACCAAGGAGGAATGACAAGGAGTGACAGTGCTGAAGTCAGATGAGGGGTGAGGAAGAGAGAAAGAAGAAAGGACAGTTTGAGGCTCTAGCCAGGAAAAAAGCCAAAAGTCTAAAGGTGAAAGCTGTTGCAGAAAGGGCAGGAGGCTGGAGAGAGCTGGAATGTGTTTCTTCTCAGATGCAAACCCTCTCCCATCCCACAGTTCCTGCCGTGTCATGACTGCCAGGTTAATGCTCCCTGACAGGACCCCCACCACTGCCAGCCACTGGCAGAACCACTGCTGGTGTCTCAACATGGTAAGCCCCAGCTGTCTCCTGTCCCGTCCACCAAAGGAACTTGCTCTGCCTAACTGCCTTCTTAAACAATAAATAAATCTAATCCTTTGGGGAGGTACATGCCAAAGGCTAAGCAATGCAGTGATTTCTGATCAGGGCAGGTTTCTTTATCGAGCAGAATACGTGTTAGTCCTATGCACAACTCTCCTCTGAGGGGTTTCTGCAATAGCACAGGTGCTTTTGTTAGATTTAATCCTTTCGTAGAGGAGGGAGATGACTGCCACCACTGACAGAAAACTGTTTTCTTTGCCAAATATTCCTTCTGTTGGCTGATAAAATCTTTCCTACACTCAGCTCCCCTCATGTAGTATTTTTCAGACGCCCAGAGAACATCTGAACCTTCTTAAAAGCCTAAGAGACATTCTTGATTGTCCTCCCAAAATTCTTGCTGTAACGCAACTGGCTTCCAATATTAATGAAACATTTGAGGCAAGCCCACTAACATAAGCAGATGGTCACATCAGTAAACAATACATCTAAGATGGTCACCCTGACCAGAACATCCCAGTCAGGGACACTTCACGGGAACACAGACCTCCAGAGGCCTCAAGAACAACCTCCCACACAAAGCAGGACTCGTGTCCACGGCACGTGCTGTGGCAACGGCCAGGCTAGAGGAAGGTCACCATCTGGAAGGCACAGCAGATTAAAGTGGTAGTTCTGTATTGCTAATTTGTCCTAAACAGGGCAGCTCCTCTTACCTGACGCAGGGAATATTGTTTGAAATGGCAAATTTGCTGTAGATCTCCCTCTGTGACAGGAACTGATTGAGGTCTCCATTTTCCATGTACTCTGTTATCATGCACAGTGGGTCATCACGCACACACACCCCCAGAAGCCGGATGATATTTGGGTTCTTCAGCCGTGACATGATCTTGATCTCCTTTAGGAAATCATTTCTTGTAAAACAGAAGACACACATTCGAATCCTAAATTATTCCTTTGTCTGAGGAAAGTGCAAGTATCATGTAAGAAAATCTCCGTTCAGAGACTGTTACACATCTGCACACAGCAGGTTTGAAAGCTGGTTCTGTGCTTATGTTCAACACCGACCCCTTCCCCAGCAAACAGGATGAATGCAGCATTTCAGTTTGACATTACATCTACTCCTGTTCTCCACTCCCTGCTTGTGTTCTGCTCCTTACACACACACATACACACCAAAGACACACGACACTCTCTTACAGAAGTCCCCAGGGTTAACCTATGTGAAACTGTTGCTTGGAGAGTATTTGCTTTCCTTCTCAGATGGTCAACATCGTGGATGTGCTTACCTGGCTGTTTTGTTGACATCTGATCTCAGCATCTTCACTGCCACAAGAACTGGCTGGTGAGTGAATTCTGTAGATGAGACTCCCAGGAATTCCAGCAGGCCATCAGCTTCACAAAGGTGCACCTGCGGGGCAGAAGGCAGAGGCAACTATGAGAGTATGCACAGGCCAAAAACCAGAGGAAAATAACGTCACATTGAGGTCATCAGTTTGGTCACCACTGGCAGAAGGACCAAATGAATGATCTAACGAAGGTGACTCTGTTCTGATTAGAAATAGCCCATAGGTTGGCTCTAGATCCTGCACAAGATGTGAACATACATTATATATTACCCATGACATAGGAGTGGATGTGGATTGCAGCCTGATAGGTCCCCAATGCACTGTATTTCCTGCATGCATGCAGACTGGTGCAGTACATTACTGCGACAGTCCAATTTGCCCAGCAAGTAGTGGAGATGTTCAGGAAGGCCACTGTGCCTGGAGTTGTCTGGTTTACTCTGCATGTGCAGCACAGCTGCCGAGATTTGGCATGTACAGCACATCACACCAGCCATACATGTACAGAACTGTCTGGCAGCCTGGCTTCAGTCATCACTCACANCAAAAGTGCATGTGTGCCCGTGTGTGTGATGTGAACACCTCACCTGTGAATATACCCAGAGATGAATACTCTGATTAGTACACAGAATGCCAAGCTTCTTCAGATAAATGAATGAAGACAGAAAATAAGAAAGGGGTTGAGAAGACATTTGACTTAAGAATTTATCAGAACGCATATTCAACTGGAAAACTGGGCAAGAGATACTGGGGTGGGGAAAGTAGACAGACCTGAATGTGTGGGATAGGAAAAAGGACTGGAGGAGGGGAGCAGACTGGATATGTCAAAGACTTGGAGCAGTGAGGGGAATGTAATGGGATCTTAATGAATTTTATATGAAGAAAGCACAAGAACTTACGTGACAAGCATGGTGAAGTAAAAGAGGAGACAGCATAAAGAAATGGGACAAACCCACAGGAGAGAAACAAAAGTACAAAGATGCTGCTGCAGTTACATGGAGAATGAAATTTGCTGAGACTAGGAATAGGAAAGAGAGCTGTGGTGCTAAGCGCATATATTCCAAGTGCAGGTAATGCATCACTGAGTCCAGGGAGTGTATAGTTAGGAGCAAGTAAGAAAAAAAAAAAAAAAAGCTTGAAAGAGAAGGAAGGTCTGAGTGGAGAGGTGAAAAAAAGCAGTGAGCCCTGTTGCTAGAATCAGAACTGCACACTAAGCCAGAAGTGGAGCAGAGCATATGATAATGACCAGTTTGGTAAAGACTAAGGAGGTGAGAAGGAGAGAAGGGAGAACGTGATACAGCACATTTGCAAAAGCGAGGGAAAGGGCCTGTCGTGAGGAAAGGAACAGGCTCTGAATCAATTTCCAAGGAAAATGGAGCTGGAAAGCCTGGCTGCTGCTCTTTGACAACACAAAGGAGGAGGAGAAAGCTTTGACAGTTATTAGTACAGCAACAAGAGGGAAGGAGAAACCAGAAGCAAAACAATGAGAAAAAAGCCTCTCTGTTTCACTTTTGGAGCACAGCCCAAGACAGAGCGGGATCCAGGCAACAGCAGACAGGACTGCACAGACAGCCAGGTGAAGAGGTTGAGGATACGTCAGCGCTGTTCCAATACTTTCTCGAGTGATCCAGAAATTGAGTGGGACAGGGAAGGGGCTGGGGTAGGGAAGGTGTGCTGTCAGAAGGGACGAACTATAAAGATGGGCTCATCACAGACAAGGAAGAACTCAGTGAAGGGTTGTCCTATGCCAAAATGCAGACAGGTAAGGCTGTCAATGAGCAAAAGCTGGGAAGGAAAGAGACAGTTGCAGAGTGGGAGCAGGTGAGGGGAAGACTCAGTTCAGTATAGGAATGGTGTAGAAACAAAGCAGGGAGAGAAGAAGAGGTGAGGTGAAAACATTCACAGATCGAAAGCAGTGCAAGGAGTACAGAGAAAGCTCGGCAGAAGACAGGTGCATGTATCATGCTGCCTGAGGCTTCTGACACAAACTGGGGCTTGAGCCAGCAGCAATGTGAGGGCACCGCAGTGCTTGGGAAACATCTGTCTTTGCTTGGGCCAGCGTGCAGGGTCCCACCAGAACCGCCACTTGTTAACAGGAAAGCTGTTTTAACAGCTAGGCCCAGTCTGCCTTGGCTGGAGTCACTGCTATTGTTTTCAAACTCAGATGCCTTAAGGTGGGTGACAGCCACTGCACGTTCGAGATATCCACAGATAACCATGAAACAGTCTGAATTCCCACCTCCAGGTCTTTTCTACAGGGTCATAAATGGGGATATAGACAACAAACAGAAGTAGTTTGCAAGCTCATCTGTTGAGAAAGACTCATGTGGTACCATCAGCAGCCTCACAGGTGGAGAATGGGCCTCTCTGAAGCCTATCCTAAGGGACATTAGCTTTCCCCAACAGCAGAGACACATATTAAATAAAATACCGGTATGCAGGTCCCTCAGCCCCTAAATACAAAGCACTGCCAGAGAAGTAGGTCAGAAATTTCACTGTGCCACACATCTCCTTTCTGTTGGAGGAAGTGTAGAAGAGAATGGCTATACCTCTCCAAACTGTCCTTCTCCCAGCTTCTCCTTGAGTCGTAGCTGCTGCCGTGGGAATTCACCCACTGAGATGTCCTTCTTGGTAAGTGAATCCACAGTGAGGGCTGGGACTGCATACATGTTGTTGCCGGTCACACCTTGCAGGTGGACGATATCTGTTTCGGCATAGTGAGGAACATTGTTCTGAAAGCCTTGGTGAGGAGTGGACTTGGTCAGGTCCGGCTCAGCATAGTCCCCACTGCACACTAAGGGGAAACCAAAGACAGGTGGACTCAGACACACTCGCTCCCATAAAACCAGTATGGCCTGGCTTCTACCCCTCGATCCTGCAGACCTCTGGGAATTTAGCCTAGCTGCATGCCTACTACCTTGTACCAAGGTACACCCAGATGGAAGACTCTGCTTTGTTTTAACAAGGGCTTAAACCAGAACAAGCCGTACTTCTGTGGACACCAGAATACCTGTGAGATGCCAGTGAATTCATGTTAAACAGCTGCCTGCTCTATGCAGTTATAAGAGCTAAAGTTCTTGCCCAGACATGGAGGCATGAGTCTGAAGTGATTTCCCGTTTCTGATTCATCCTAAATATGATCTGTTTCCCGTACCTGATGCAGGGATGGTGTCAGCAACATCAAACTTGCTGTGGATTCCCTTCTGCAACAAGAACTATCGAGGTTTCCATTCTTCATTTACTCTGTTAGCATGCTACACCACCTCTTAAAGTGTATTCACATAAATATCATGGGATAACTCTTTATAATTAACTCCCTGTATCGTCAGAATTATACAGAACATTTGTTCTGCTTCAAATTCACATCCTAACTCAATCCAAATCAATCTTCCTGTGTAGTATAATGCTGGATCTTAACAACTTGTCAGTGCTTGAGGAATGCAGCACTGCCCTTCCATTCACTAATCAGCACTGCCATCACTGAGTACAAAACCCTGTTGGAAACATTCCCTTCTGCGTGTGTCCAAAAGCTCCCCAGGGGCTGGAAGCCAGAACACCACTGACAACTCTCTGCTGCATTTCCCTCTGCTTTTTCTAAGGGAATTTCAAAGAGCCCTTGCTGCAGGAAGAGGTGCTAAAGGTCTTCACCAGCCAGTCTGGACAGCCCAGGAGTGCTGCAGGCAGCGACTCCACTGCTGAGAGGCTGATGAGACAAACAATGTGTGATTGCTAAAACCAGCTCCTAAACGATGACCTGTCTAATGTATAAACACAGTCTTCAAAGAGAATAATAAAAGGCCACCACCCTTTAGTGGGCCTGGTACTCCATCTGCCAAAGCTAGCGCTAAAAAGTTTCAGAGCTCCAGAATATTGTCTTAGGTCCCTGGGTTAGTTTTGTATTGTACAGGAGTCAGAGAATATTACTTACACACTGAGAAGTGGCACATTTTAAAATCTGAGGGAAATAATAAAAGAATAAACACAACTTCTGGAGACTGATGATTACATTACCTGAATCCTCTGCACTTTGGGAGAGCTCTGGAAGCTTTTGGAGCAGCGTAGCTGGCTGGTGATATTCCAGATCCAGTGGGAAAGCGCGTTCATAGGTGGGATTTGACTGGTGGATCTGGGTCTGGTTGTTGGCAATGGTGTAGCTGTAGAAGGAGAGGCGAACTGTGGCATCCTCCTCCAGGATTCGACGTGGGGCCTGCAAAAGAGAAGAAAAAAAATGTTGAGGCAATGCTCAGTTGTTAAGTAATGTATTGGCTGCAACCGCAGCAATTTCCAGTAACATCTTGGATAGGACTGGCATCCTCCCCTGCTGTGGGAACAGAGTTTTAGCTGCTCCATGGAGCTGGGGAAACCCTGAGCTTTCCACTTCGAGATCATTAGGGTTAATACTTAATACTGAACTTGTGTCTGCAAAATAGCCCCATTGTATTACCTTTTCCAATCTTTTCTGAACATACTGCTTCCAAAGAATAATGATTATAATCATCAGGAGCAGAAGAATAATAGCCACAAGGCAGCCCACGAGGATGGAGGTATTGGAGTCATCTGCTTTCTCTCCTATCCAGGTGCTGGTTACAGAAGATGTGGTTTCTGCAATCACAGAGGTATGAAGAAGAATCTGGAGTTAACAAAGCACAGGTTGTTATCTGTGCTGGCTAACTTCCACCACGTCCCTTCCTATGTCCCTGGTACAGAGAAGACTTTAGGCACCTTCCTGAGCAGTAACACTAGCTGTGTTCACATTCTGCTCTCATCAGAAGTTCTCAATTTGGAGGCTTATAGCTAAAAATTGTGCAGAGGACTTCTGCAATCAAAGACTGTTCTTAGTATTGGAACAGATTCCTGCAATGGATCCATGACACAGCAGACAGTTTTCAGAGTTTCACTGGCTGCACATAAGCCTTCAGCCCGCTTATTCCGAGGTAGCCTCGGCCAGCTGAGGGAAGAAGAAATAGCTGAGGCTCAGAGGACTGTAAAATGCAGCTCTGCGTGTGAGGGCATTAACCAGGTCATAGCCCAGACCTCCAGAAATGGAAGGAGAGACCAGGTTAACTAGGATGTTACCGTGAAATCCCCTGACACTTGAGAACTTGGCATGGCTGAGTGATGGAAGTCCTTACCCCACATCCCCTCAGTAACGTTGCACTCTGTTTCCAGGAGATCCGTTGTGCTTGTGGCTACTGTAACAAAATTAGGATTCACACTCTCCATGTCTGTTGAAAGGAAGGGAAGGTGTCAGTTCAACAGCCTCCCTGCTCCTGCCAGCGGTCAGCACAATCCCAACCACCACTCCTGCCTCCCCCAGCAGTACCAGGCTGAGACCCAGGCAGCAGGTCATGAACAGCGTGAGCACAGACACTCATAGTGTGAGCAGAAACACTCGGCACTTCCCAGCACACCCACAGGAACGAGCCTCTCCACTGCGCCGTGTGTACCTCCTGACCACAGCAAATCACCAGTGCGTGCAGGACCCTTCCCTGAGCTCAGCCAGACAGAGGGAGCTGCAGCAAGAGCTTTTCTTTTTTCTACTTTAGCATGACTATAAGAACCCACCATCCTGGCCCAGGGCCCTCCCAGTCCCATGCATGACAGGGAAGGCAGCCAGGAGGGGCTGCTGTCAGCAAGGTAAGCAGCAAGCTGCAATCAGAGCACTAGAGCACTCCTTCCCCAGGAATGTGCTCTCACTATAGCTGATTAGAGACCTTCGACTAGGAAGCTACAGCCAGATCATTTCACTGTCACTGCAGGCAGGTTTCTCTAAGACGCTGTCCATTCCCTTCTAGAGCCTTTTAAAGCACCTCATGGCCCTGGCTTTCTGTCTGCATCACAGTTAAGACTTGAGAAAAAGAAAAGTCAGCCTCTTTTTTTTCATAATCTGCTAACTTCATCATCATCTATAGATTACTTCAATTATTCATAACAAAATACTTGGTAAAGAGTAGTAAAAATAAAGTCCATAAGCAGCAGGCAGCTGTCTCAAAAAGAAGACGTGCTCTATAGTCCAACTTTTGGTTGCGCTGGTTGTGTTTCTGCACATGTGCATCAGTATCAGCCTGAAAAGCATCCACTGTAGACTGGACTTTTTGCACCTTCATTGCCCTTCCAGCCCTCCCAGTGCTTCTACCACCTCCTCCTTCCTATCGTGTACCCCCACAGTGCCCTACACTCATGTTAACCCTACATGTCCAGTGCCTCCACACCATCTCTTTTGCTCTCTATGCTTCCCCAGATCTGCTTGACTTGGAGGAATACTCACCTGACTGGAAGGAAATCTCACTCATCATCATCCAGGTGTCAGCAAAGTAGAAGCGGCAAAGTATGGCTTTACCTACGCGCTGATTGAGGGGGACAGTCACGAACCTAGCGCTGGGGTTTTTGTCATCTAAGACAGTTGCCACTCCAACAGGTTCGGACTCCCAGTCTGCAATCAAGCGTGGTTTGAACAGACACTCCACCTTCTGGAAGATCTTCACCCCCTTGGAAAACATGTTGTTACAATGCACCTAGGAAGAAGAGAACAGATCAATCAGACAGGAGCAAGGCTTACTGAAATCTAAATCAAGCCTCAGGGATTTTCTGCTCATGAAGATTTTCTATTTCTTATATCTCCCTGTATGAATACTCCTAACCCAGAATGAGTGACTTGTTCCAGTACAGCTTCATCCACTCTTAGCGCGCAATGAGAACATCTGTGCAAAAAGTGATTCTGAAATAGCTCTTAACTTTACCTGCAAAAGCTACATTAATGGTCAAATTTGGGCACGCCCTCCAAAAGGCCCATATAAAAATCAAACCAACCCTGTACTAATCTAAAGCCTCACAGACCAATTCTCCTCGAACATATATCCTAAGGGGAAAGAAAACCACACATGGACTCTAGCCTCTTCTAGAAAGCCTTCAGCATCTGCAGTCTAAGTTGATTTCTTCAAAAAAAAATGACCAAGCAATGTGCAAGCTGAAGAAGATATCCCCTTGACACATAGCAGCTCTTCCGCTGTGGGTGCTCCTTGAAGACAGCTGAGGATCTAAGTTTTCTTTACACCATCATGTAAGCCTGCATCCATCAGCCTCTCCTGATGGCTCAGCACATCATTAGGTTGGCCCCACTCCAACAGCACCACTGGTGTAACTAATGATGCTGGAATTTAAAGTGCAATCACTAACCACTATGCTGCCAAGCTAACATCTCACTAAAACAAAGGCATCCTCTCTCATCTCCGAGTTACAGCTCTACATGGTCCACTTCAGACTAAGCAGTTCACAAACTGCTTTGGGGCTGACCTCACACCTCTGTATTTGGGAGGTTTGTCTTACCCTCCCAAGAGCTGGTAGCAACTTTCTCCCTTCCTGCTCTTGGGTTCCACCCAAACCAAGAGGTCCCAGCATAAATGCGACATCTCTGTCTCCCTGGCTTTTGGCACTGCAGATCCACCAACACCAAACACTCGGCACTCTCCCAGGCCTCCAGCACTTCCAAGGAATCAGGCTTTGCAGGGAGGGACAAGGCTTGTAAGGATCCCTTACACTGTTCCACTGTCTTTCTTCAATGCAAATCTTGCCCTGCACCTTTTTAAACAAACCAACATGACGGTTTAAATCCTGCCACACAGTCCTGAAAATCCAGCCCACAGTATTTTGGCACTGTGGCCAGTGACCAGGAACCAGGAGGAATAAGGTGACCCTTAAACTCTTCAGTATCCCTCAGTCTACTCCATTTTCATAGCCACGGTGGTCTCACTCTCCCTAGTGACTCTAGAAATTATTTCCTAATGACGGTGGAATATTAGCAACTGTGACAACAACAGTTTCCAAACTAAGGGCAGCTTTGAACCCCATTAATTGCTTGGCCTCTGTGAGGTCTTGCAGTGAATAGCAGTGAAGCAGTAATGAGGACAACAGGCCTGATGAGCAGTAAGACAAAAGAAGGGTATTTGCATATAATTAGGAACAGATGAAGCTTAGACAACGTTATTCAATAAGGAGAAATAGTCATCCATAACAAGGCAGGAAAGCCCGAAGCCTGCCATATACAATTTGGGCCGTATTTGGACCGGAGTTGGATATGTTCACATCTTGAACTGCTACAGAGACACTTTCTATTCCAAACACCACCTACTAATGTCCAATTTTATAATATGCAAGCCTAAGTAATTTGCAATGCAGTTGCAATATTTGCTAACATTTATTTTTAATACTTCCTGGGATACTGGGCAAGCTCAGAAAACTGGAATTAAGCTAATAGGTACAAAGATACAAAAAATCATTTACAAACCACCTAGCCTGTACAGAATAAATGCAAAGCTGAAACAGGCAACATTCAATAAAGAATGAAGAATACTTTATGCTAATCCATACAGCTTTATAATGAAATACTAGATGAAGTAGCTATTTTTATGGGCTTATGTGTTTGTTTGATCAGGATGGCTGTGTTTACGTGATTTACAATATGTTTATAAGGCATTTGGTTTACTCATTATAACATTTGACTCCAATCAGCATAGTATGAACTCACAAATTATATTAATTTGACTAAAAAAAAGTGTCAACTAGTAAATCTTACAAATTTTAGGGCACAAATCATTCTTCTGTAGGGTTTTTTCTAGCAGGAATGTATTCCTAGCTCAAGGTTATTCGCTACCTTTTTCAATGATCTGAAAAAGACAGCAAAATCACTAGTAATAAAATAAATAAGTGGGGGAAAAAATTAAAAAAAAAATCAAAGTTTACTAAAATAACCTGAAGTTTTTGGGACTGACTCATTTCAGGGTAGTGAATTCAGGAACAAAACGTAAGTGATGCTTTCTACACTGGACTTTTATCCAGGACACCAATAACTTTGAACTGACTTTTAGCATGATACCAAAGTCTTAATGGATGCCGGCTCCCTATCTGTTGGCTAGGAGGGCTAATATGATCACAAGATTCATAAACAAAGAATCATCCAAAAGCAGGAAAGTGGTACCATTCTTTTATGCAGTTTGATGGAAAGCCTGCATTCAGTTCCAGTTTCTATGCCTCCAAAAGAGTGCTGGCAAAGAAAGAAAGCATTGGAAAATAGCTACAGAGAGGACCCTGGATCTCACAGGGAAGGCGTTGAGAAGTTCAGCCCACAGTTTACTGTAGCAAAAATTAAGAGTGGCTTAAATCACAGTGTAGAAGCAGGAAAATTTCTGAGAAGGCAGGACTTTTATTTTTGCCAGCAAAAGCAGACTAAGGGCGAACGGTTGCAAGTTAAAAATAGACAAAAATAAAACTAGGGTAAGTAACCACCAAAACAATTTACTTAAGGATGTGGTGGGTTCTCCTTCATTTGAAATCTCTACAAGAAAAGCCACCAATCCTTTTTAAAAGATTCTGCTGTTTACTACAGACTCAAATTTCAGTTCACCCTTTTCCTGTGTGTTGAAGTAGTTTCCCACAGCACAAGCAAAGATTGAGGCATCCAGAGAAATTTTTTGGTCAAAATGGAAGCACAACCCCATTCCTTTACCTCAAGGGTCAGGTAGCCCCTAGACAGTAAGTAGCCTACATCCTAAACCCATCTCAGCTGCCTAACTGCTGCTTCAGGTGTCAGCTCTTTATTCCTTTAAGCCAAATACTGAAAGGAGAGTGACACACTGGAAAGAAGGGATGCCATCCAGAGGGACCTGGACAGGCTGGAGAGATGGGGCTGTGCAAACCTCACAAAGTTCAAGAAGGCCAAGCGCAATGTCCTGCACGTGGGGTCGAGGCAATCCCAAGCACAAATACAGGCTGGACAGAGAAAGCATTGACTGTAGCCCTGAGGACTTGGGGGTGTTGGTTGACGAGAACCTCACCATGAGTCGGCAATATGCGCTGGCAGTCCAGAAAGCCACCCACATCCTGGGCTGTGTCCCCAGCAGCGTGGCCAGCAGGGCGAGGGAAGGGATTCTGCCCCTCTGCTCCACTCTGGGGAAGCCCCCCTGCAGTACTGCCTCCAGCTCAGGGGGCATCAACAGAAGAAGGACAGGGACCTGTTGGAGCGGGGCCAGAGGAGGCCACAGAGATGCTGCGAGGACTGGAGCCCCTCTGCTGGGAGGACAGGCTGAGAGAGTTGGGGGTGTTCAGCCTGGAGAAGAGAAGGCTCCAGGGAGACCTTAATGCCCCTTCCAGTCCCTAAAGGGGCTCCAGGAAAGACAGGGAAGGACTTTTTACAAAGGCATGTAGCGATAGGACGAGGGGGAATGGCTTCAAACTGGAAGAGGGGAGATTTGGATTAGATATTAGGAAGAAATTTTTCACTGTGAGGGTGGTGAGACACTGGCCTACGTTCCCAGAGAAGCTGTGGCTGCCCCATCCCTGGAGGTGTTCAAGGCCAGGTTGGACGGGGCTGGGAGCAACCTGGGCTGGCGGGATGTGTCCCTGCCCAGGGCAGAGGGGTGGGAACTAGGTGATCTTTGAGGTCCCTTCCAACCCAAACGATTCTATGAGTTCTGGAGAGGCAAGTGCTTCTCTGATTCACCTTTCTATATTGGCAAACTTGGGACACCTCCTGCTCAAATTCTGCCTACAGTGGACTCTGCTGTCAGGCACCTTGTATCCTCCTGCTTTGGGAAGAGGATGCAAAGGGGCAATCTGGAAGCACCCAGACCCAGAGTCAGCCCCAGGCTGCTAGGGAGGGACAACGCTGACTACCTTCATGGAGGTGAAGTTCCGTGGTCGGTCAAACTGGAACTCCATTTCAACACAGCCTGTGCTGAAGCTCTCGTTCTTCCAGCCAACATAGTCATAGCCTGGCCACACACGGTACTGGTGGCTCTGCGTGAAATCATCCAGTCCTAGCACACCGTCCGTCAGCTGGCCCAGACCACCGTACAAGTGCCTAGCGAGAAAGAACCAACAGTTAGGCAGAATACCAGCCAGGAGAGCTCAAACATGAAAGCACATGGGTCCTTCAACTGGTACAGAAAAACATTAGTTTATTTACTCTTAACCCATCCTGGACAAGAACTCATTCCCTGTTCTTATGCAACATCACCTTTATTTCGTTCAGGCTGGGCTTGTAAAATCTTTCCCTGCTTGGGAAAAGGCAGAAGTTTTTGCATTGATATCAGGCACTGACAGCAAAGCCAAGCTACAAGCAGAGCCCAGACTACAGAACATGACACTGTATGCTCTCCAAGCAGCATTTCAGCATGGAGCTGCATGGGTGGAACACTGCTCCATCCTGTCCTGGGGGAACCAGTAGGGAAAGTTTTGCAGGCAGGCACAGAAAAGCTAGAAAAAGCAGCGAGACCATGGGCAGCTCACCCAGCTACAGCCAGTTTTAACTGGGATCATTTCTGGCACTGCTCCTTGTGCAAGAGGAGAGCGTTAACGGCTCCATTTCCAAAGCTGATCAGACTCCTGGCCCACAACTCTGCCTCATTCCATTTCTTATCTCAGAGCGCAGAGCCCCCTATACAGTTTTCCAGCACTGTCCCACAGTAGAAGATGCCAGATGTGGTACACTCCTGACGCACCTGACTTCTGGGAGCCATCCCTGCCATGTCCCTTGTCCTATAGCAGGGAAAGTGCAAACAGTTCAGCTGTGTTAGTGCCTGAACTTGTTCCCTGGACCTGCTTCACTCAGCTGCCTCCAGGCAGCCATTGCAGCCTGGGCCGGGCTGCTGCTACACACACTGAAGCTCAGCAAGTCCATTCCAGGTGAGCTCTCCTGTCACTAGAATTTGCACAGGTATGCATGCCTTTGAACTCCAGAACAGGATTAACAACTGGAAGAGGCAGACTCCTGCTTCCAGGCCAGTCAGGCGCATGAGCTAGAGGTTAAGTAGCTTGAAAGAGTCCTTGCTTAGCACGTTGGGTTTTGCACCTACATCTTTAGCTCTCTGACAGTCCCCAGCAGACCCAGCTTCCTAAGTTAGGGCTGGAAAGCCGAGTGTTAACACCTATAACTTTCTGCACCTAAGAACTTTTTATTTTTTAATATCCGATCCCTACTACATCAATGCAGCTTGAAAGCATCAGATATTAACATAGAAAGACATTGTTACCCAGTATCTTGCAACATCCTACAAGCATGAAGAATGTACTTTCCACCCCATTATTTTAAACTCCAGCATGACAGAACACAAATAAGTTTACAAAAATCACCTCTAAGCATCAAAAAAAAAATTACGTGCAACAGTACAAATTTTCAGGAAGTGAATGACAACTGAAACAGGACATATAATAAAAGCACCTTAAGTCAATGTATGACACCAGGTCACTGAACAGACACTGTCAGATCACTTATTAGGCACATTCCTACACAGGCAGGGATATGCTGCCTCAAGAGGATACCCATGCCCAAGTTTGAGGGTTCAAGCCACTGAAACGCCCTCAAATCTGTATTTATAGCAAAGAAAGTGGTCACGTTAAATGTCTGAAAGTTCAGCCAGTTATTTAGCATTTCAAATACAGACTTCTAATGAACTCTCCTTCCATGAGAGTCAACTATAAAACAGAGTAAAACACAGACGCCTCAAAATGTCAATAACATGCCACCCTACCTAACTAATCTCAGTGATATGAAAAGTTAACAGACTTTGTAATGAGCTGTCAAAATCCAGTTACTTTAGGCTTTTTGACTCCAAATTGGAAAAGCATCATACCCAAGAAATCTTTACAGTGAGTAATCAGCCACCTTCCTCTCATACCACATTGGCAGTGGTGCCTCTGCTGACCTGGAGCTTCTCACAGGGAGTGATGCAGTTTTCCAAGTTGTTTCAAGTCCACCAGAGCTTTCTTTTCAAAAACAATATCTCAAATCTGTCCAGAAGCTCACAGGTATCAAGTGCAGGCCTAGAGTTCAGGTGTTGCGCACTTTCTCGGATGCCCAGTTTACCCTGGAGACCTCCTGCAACAGTTTAAGATGCAGTCTGCTAGAGAATGCATTTCAGATATCAAACTGCAGAAGCAACAAAGGGAATGAAGAGGGGAAGGACCTTCATCTGCTCCAGGGACACTGGGACAGCACAGGTAAAGGTCCAGCCAGCTCTCCCACTCCAATCTCGGGCAACAGAAGAGTAACAGCACCTTATGATCTGCAGCATCAACAATAATTTAAGGCTATACCTAAACCAACAAAGAATCCAGTGCAATGAATACGGTCACAATTACAGACCAAGAGCAATAAGGGCTCTAAGGCAGACACATCAGAACTGTGTCACCACATCATGTAAAGATGGAAGCTATGAACAAAGACAACACTTAGCTGCATAAGGACACACTCTTCTCTTTAAAGAGAAGCAACAACTACTTCCAGTAACAAAAAAATTATTTCTTCCCTGCCAGCCTTTGTCAACTGGGGGAAATGAATCCGATGCATCCTGAGCCCATGCCCTCCTTTAAAAGAGCAACCAAGAACATGTGGGAGGGCCTGGAATAATGAAGCTACGATGCTTTGGAGAACTAAGAGGCTAGCTTGCAGCTCTGGAGATCTCAAAGTAGTGTTTGGGATACAAGATACTAGTGACAAGGTAAGTAGGAAAGAAGAGATAATTTGCACAGTGACCGAGAGAGAACAGGACGACTTCTCCCACCTGCGCTCCTGGTAGCCATCATAGGTCGAGTCATTCAGATAAACGATGGGGAAGCCAGGAGCCGCTATTGTCCCTCCTTCAGGGATGCTATAGGATGCCAAACCATCTAAAAAAGAAGGCCATATACCTCAGAAATACAGCAGCAGCAGCCTTCCATCATCTCTGTCCATATGATCCTTTTATTTATGATGCGGACCAACAGAAGCAGTTCCGTGGGCCTGGGATTCCCTCTGCATACATGGGGACGCAGGTGAGTCCCAGTCAGCGTTGTTTAGGACTACTTTCCAGCGACAGACATGGAAATTGCTACTTACCATACCAGACACAGCCATAGAGCTCCACCCTCATACAGACAGTCATTGGCATCTCTGTCACGGGAATCACCCGGATAAAACGTGCAATAACGGGAGGCCGAAGATCTTTCAAGACCACGTCATAAGTATCGATGTTGCCTTGTATCACCTGGAGAACAGAGACCCTTACCAGCAACTTCTCCCTATTGTGCTGTTCATTTGTACAGTGGTGTACTTGTACCCTATCATTTGAGAGTAGGGAGCTTTCCCATGCAGTACCTGCAGAGGATTAGCTGCTGCTGCTCCCCTCCTCCTACCTGGTACATGGCTTACAGGGTGAAGGGTGCTGCTGTTTCACCTCCTGTCCACTGCAGACCCATACCAGGCAGTATTCTGAGGGAGAGGAGAAAGGCAGGTGGGAGCTGAACATACATGTGGACCATATGCTGCAGAAAGCTCCAGTAACTAGAATGTAACCTTCCTTCTTCAAGCAAGTTTCCATGTATACTCTAACAGCAGGTAACTGAGCACTTGCTCTCATCCCTGTTACCTGGTGGAGGGCCCTGATGCCCTTTTTCTATGAGCCAACAGAATTCCAGAGGTGCAGCAGTGTTGGGGCAATGAAGCAGCTGCAAGGCACATGTCTTGAACTGAAGTGTTCAGCATTGCCACAGTCACCCCCATCCTGCTGAAATGCAGTGTGATATGGCAGGGACTTCCATCCTCCCTTTCCTCTCTGTTTCACCACTGTTCTGGGAACAGTCCACTACTTATTTGGACCATCGATGTGTGGAAACAGCTTAAGCTGTCGATCCCCCAGCAGTGGGAAATAGTGTCTAAGAGATTTTTTTGAAAGGATACAGACCTATGGAAACAGAGTAAGAACACTTTTGATATCAAAAGTTTGAATTATAAGTGTGTAGGCTCCTGTTCAAAGATGTTATTGGCAAGAAGGATGACTCACAGACTGAGGTTACTCAAAAGACCACATGGGTTGCAATTGTTGATGTACAGGGAACTTAAAAGATGAGGGGGGCCCATGAGGGAGCAGAAAGATGGCTTCCTCTTTGTGGCAGCAGGGAAGATCTCCAGAGAGTGAATGGGGCTGCAGAGTCTGTTGAGAAGTGAGAGATCTTATTGTACCACAAGAGGAAGCCACTCAGAAGACTGCATCTCCCTGAAGAAGAGCCAGTTACATCTGGTGGTCTTCTGGACTGCAACAGGATAGCTGTGAAATGGTTTCCTGCAGCTCTACGAAGGTACACAGTCCCAGGAGCTGACCAAAGAAAACAGAAGGAAAGCCAAAAAGTAAGCTCACTCCCTCATCCTCTTCAGCTTCTCAACTGGCTTTTAACTTGCAGCCTCTTAAAATCCCACTTCCTAGGAGAAACATCCAGGACTTCTTCCAATGAAGTAAGGGCATGTAAATAATCCTTGACTTCAGGAACCAAGTGACAGCAATTAACCCTTTCAGCTGTCAGATGGCTTAAGACAGGAGAGCTGGAAGCCATCTAAGCTGCCTCCACAAGACTTGTGCTGATAGGACATAAAACCCAAGAGGAGACAACGTAAGACAGAATACCCCACATCTTCATACAGGAGTTGAACAGATCCTCTGGAGTTGACCATTTGTCAGGGAATCTTGGGGGTGGCCGATACGTTAAGCCAAAAAGTTCTACATGGACAGACTAAGAGGAAAAAAGCTTCAGCCATCCCCCTCAGAAAAAGGTACCTTTGCACCAGCTCTGTATTGGAAGAGCTGACATTGTTGCCTGTCCTGTATGGACATCTTTTGAGAGAAGCAAAAGAGAAGATGCCCTTTGCACAGCACCTCCACAAGGTGGGGTTGCTGCTATTAAGCACACTCAGATCCTCAGGGCCAAAAAACCCGAAGTGATCAGCTGTGTGTGGAACAAACTCAGCACCAGTTTCCTGTCCCAGCAACTACTGATGACAATCAATGTTCTGAACAACATCAGGAATGAAGTGGTGCTACTGGCAAATAACTGTAGGTGGCTGATCCCAGAAGTCGATGAGAGACCAGGACTTGCCAGTGCTGCACCACGCAGTATTAGTGCCAGTGAAGAGTACCAGCTGTACCTGGTGTCAGAGCCCAGGGGACAGTGACCCTACCCTTTGCCTTTACTGAGCAAATCAGAGCTGGAGGTGACTTTCCTGGTGAGGAGCAGCATGTGCTACATAGCTGATGATGCAACATCTTGTACGATCTGAAACTTAACAGCACAGTGAAGGAATTGTTTGGGGTTTTTTTTTTTTTTACTGAAACCATTCATGTGATCTCCTTGGATACAGACATGCCAAAATGGGCTCACATAGTCACACTCTCAAATCTCAGTGATTGGGAATCTATCAACCACAGGACTGGAAGCGGCCTTCCTAATGCATACAAGTAAGCAGATTAGGATCTTGCATCTCCATCTGCACCTCATTCCAAGGCTTGAATGATTTTACAGGACATTTTTACCAAATTATTTGACCAGACAGCAGTGCTTTAAAAATACAGATTCACTAATGGATACTGGTGACACATTTTGAAAAATAGGTTTTATGGAAGGTCATTTTACAGAGGAGCTGAAAGGGCAGGAATTGCACCCCATTATGTATGTCATGTCCAGAACAGCAGGAGCAGAGAAGCAGAACCATCTTCTCTAAGGATACCAGGAGGGAAAACTTGTTGGTCTCATGTGATGGGGAACAGGTACACACACTGACAGAGTATGTGGACTTCCACGTATACAGAATAGAATAGAGGATGGCTCAGATTATAGCATCATACACAGCTGAATACATCCTCATTACCTTATTATGGACTAAGAGGGAGATCTTGCAAAAGTTGACCCATACTAAATCGTAACACCTGAACTAACAGAGCCTTGAGAGCCCGGTAACACTGCTCAGCACAGGACTGGGGTGGGAGACAAAAACCATGTAGCTGCTTGTGGATGTGTAACCAATTGAATTCTGATATAACTTGAGATGCAGACAGATTTCACCTAAGAAAGTATCGATAAAGAACAGTTAACCCTGTGGAGTTTAAACTTCTCCTCCCACCCTGCAAACACAGTGTTTGTAGCACACACCAAAACGGGAGTGATGGGCAAGATAACGGTAACAGCCAAATAGCTGATCAAAGGTCTGAGTGAGCAAATGATTCATTAACAAGCTAGAAGCTATTGCTTAACACTGCAATACAGACCCCACTGTGACTTCCAAAGCACCCCCAGTGCTAGAAAACATCACCACACCCAATACCTTTTCTAGTCTGGCTTAGGTCTTCAGGCTCCACAAGCCAGCCTGAGGCAGAGTGATCAGGTCATACGAGCTGCAGATGAGAGAAGGGGACTCCTCTCCAGGGGAAGTTTAATAAAGGCTTATGAACATGACCAGAGCACAGCCAGGGCTGAGCTGTGTGCTCAAATCTAGAGATAGCAGGAGACAACTGTGGTGAGCAGGGAAGCCTCTTTTGAGCATGTGTGCTCAGCACACCTCCTACCCTCTAAAATCCTTGCTTCTCATTGCTCCCTACATTAAACACCACTATTGGACATCCAGAAACTCATCTCTGTTCCCTACCACCTCTTCCTTTTTTTTTTTTTTCCTCTTAAAAATTGCAAAGCGGGCATCTGCTTCACAGCTTCCAATTTAGAAGGAAGTTTCTGGCTAGTAGAAGGACATTCACATGATGTTTTGAACATGGACAGAAAGTGGTGAAGTAGTGAAGAGACACAGTTTTCAGTCATGGCAATGGCTGGGATTTAGGGGTTCAAGGGGAATAACAGTCCAACATCACAGCAAACACAGAACTACAGCCAAGGACACTGAATGTCTGACAGAGAAGAGTCATGATAAAGTACGATGCACGAGGCAGTACATAGAGGACATGCCTTCTACAGTCTAGTTCTCGATGACTTGACATCTGTGTGCTCCACGATTCCATTCCTACTGCACTCACCTTCCTGCCCTGACGATCTTTCCAAGAGATCCAGCGCTCTCCATTGCGGCTATAGTCAATTCGGTAAGCACGGGCAAATTCCTTGCCTGTGGCACGGGCATGCCGTCCCTGAGTCCCAATCAAGGTGATGAAAAAGAGCTTGTGCAGGTCAATTTGAAGGAACTGTACATCTTCTGGCTGCAACAAGCCAGCTGGGCACCAGGCTCCATCCCCCTCTTCCCTTTGCAACCTGAGGGGAAATCCACACACATTAAAAAAAAAAATGCTACTTCCAAGGATCCAGCTGTCCCAGTAACTGAGGGAACACCTTGAAACTTTGAGAACTGGGCGAAAGAAACCAAATCAGCAAGTGAGACCTGACAGCTGGCTACCAAATACCTCTCCCTTTGGGGTGATGGTCAGTTGAGACTCACAGTCCTGCAGCCAGTTTTGCCCTATTCAGAGCAACTCCCTTAGTTTCAGATATCTTTCATTAACTGTTAGAAGTAATTTCTTTCCCAGACACAGACTTTCATGTTGATTGGAAACAACTATGCTACTTGGTAGGTAATTGCACACTGCATGCTTTTTAGCACCTTGCTGGTAAAGCACATACTCACTTCTCCTAAACCCCATACAGTAAAGCCTGACCACCTCCTGCAGCTCTAACACGCACAAAGAGGAGCTATTGTAAAAATACTTTTTAGAAAGAAGAGCTCTGCCCGTCTACAAGTGATTCTGGGTCATCTCAACACATCTTTCACCTTTCCTTCGTTCAACAGAGTTGCTTCTGCAGGACACTGTGAGGTGTACAACGTGAAGGTCTCTGCTTCAAAGTCGACCATTGTGGCACCAGCTGCAAAGGTTAAGGCTTTTATCTGTGGAGACTGCATGCCGAGCAGAGCGCCAGAGCAATCAGCAGGTGGAGCCACTACAGGAAACACTGCCTTACCTAGGCTCCTGTAGGTCCAGCTGTGCAAGCCACAAGGTGGTGGGAGTTTTAAATATGAAAAATTTATCCAGACACAAAAAGACCATGTGAGTTTTTTAGCAACAAGGACTTCTTAGCAAACAGCAAGCCTCTGAAGTGCCCTTGTCTTTCGGAGAGCTATCCTGGCTCTGATGGGATGGGCGAGTGCCAACCCCCATGCACCAAGGAAGGCAGTACCTAGGAGACACTGAAGGTCAAGGCACAGCCTAGAGAAGATTTTTGTCTCAGGTTGGTCAGCTGTTTGTGCAAGACTTTCTTATGGTGAAGTGGCAAGTAAAGGAAAGGCAGGAAGGGTGACTGTGAAATGACAGGGACAGACATCTGCAGAGGACAACTATGGCCTCTAAAAAAATGAAGTCAGCTAGAGGGTGCATTCATGTCTTCACCCTGTGGACATCCAGCTGCCCTGGCAAAGAGATGATGGTAACAGATGGTAAGCGATGCCTGAAGTATTTGCAGAACTGGAGATAAGCTGTACCTCGGAGAACAAAATAAGTCTCTCAGCTTTCAGACCCACAGGCTTGTTCAAACCCCATTAAAACACGTCACACTTAGCATCTCTGGTCTACTAAAAAAAAAAAACACCACACAATCAAGCACTAGGGGAATTTTATGATTTTGGACTGCCCAAATTAATCATAAAAATGTCAATATCATAGCTAACCTGTTATGAATATCTGACTTGCACCAAAACTGCACAAATGTTTGATATCATCAGTATAAACAATTCTAAGGAAACTTACATTTGTAAGTATTTTGCAAATCATCAGTTAGTAGCTTTGAGAGAAATTAAATAATAAAATGAAAAGCCAAACTTATGAGAAAGACTGTAGTACTGCTTGACATTGAAAGAAAATCCTTTAGCTGCTTTTTAACAATTCCTTAAGCCTGCAGTTTCCAGGGGTTTGAGTCAAAGTGGACACAGCCCATTTCCTCAATAGGATGCTGTTGAAAAGTTCATCCACGTAAATGATTTCCTACGATTTAGTTCGAAGCACTCTACTAGAATCCCAGGGGCACTGTCCCTGGCTGACCTGTAAGTCACAAATCCATCAGAGATTTATTAATGGAAGATGAGGGTCAGAAGCAACCTCTGGAACTCTCTAGTCCAATCTCCTGCTCACAGCAGGGCTAGCTCCAAAGCTACAGCGTGTTGCTCAAGGCCTTGTACAGCAAAGTCCTGAAAATCTCCAAACACTGAGACATCACTGGGTACCTGTCCCACCACTTCATTCTCACAGGGAAGGATTTTTTTCTTAATATTGAATCAGAATTTCCTCTATTACAGCTTGTGACCGTGACCATGACCATTGCCTTGTGGTCTTTCACTATGCACTAATTAGATTTAATACAAAGATATGAACAAGCTAAGCAAACAGGTTCTTTAAAGGTGAAGGAACTTCTTCCTCAATCACATACTGGATATCTAGAAGAAAAAAAGGATTACATTTTTTGCCAGAGATTAACCTACCGTGCATACTGGGGTCCTGTGGAGTCATACCACTGGCTGGAAGCAGTGATGTCTTCATCTCGTATCGTCCCTTCATGCATACCCAAAGGGTAACGGCATATAGCTGAAAACAGGAACACAAACAAGTTAAAAAAAATCAGCACCAATTCTTTCTAAATTGCCAGACAAGTTTAATTAAAAAGCTATCATGCCTATGGAATAAACATGGTAACGATAAAATAGAGAATGCAAATAAAAAGGATAAAATACTTCATAATTACCATAAACTGAAACTATAAGTAATGAAATACACTCCTAGTTAGTACCATTCAGCGCAGTTCTGGCAAGGCAAAAACTTTACAAAGAAACATTTTAAGAACAGAAAATCCAAAACGATACTAATGTTACTGATTGCACAGACCTATTTTACAATGAAAAATTATTTATCAATAATGATGTGACAAAAAAGAAGCATTTCTCAGAGGTTTTTATTCTTCTTCTGGAATAAACTGGATGCTTGACTTACATGCAAATAGGCACAATTATTATTTTCACCAGTCCAGTAACAAGTGAGAAGTTAAGCAGCTTCTATTACAGATGACTACACTAGCTTATGGAAACATCTGCTCTGTTGTGTCACTGCAGGTTAGAGCTTACATTGAGCGCAAGCCCCTGACCATCCACACTGCCCCATCCTGGTCTGTTCCCTACTTCCAACCTCAAGTGGAGCAAGCATTTGTCTCCAGGCAGAAGAATCTCAAACGTGGTACCTCCAGGGAGTACAGACCCAACTGGCTCCAGCCACAGAGCTCTACAAGCTCAATACACCAAAGACTGTGCAGATGTAGCTTACAAATCCAAGCTGGCCCAGCTCTCTCCCTGACACAAGTTTTTAAACATGTCTTGGGAGCATTAGAGATGCTTCAAAAAACTCAAACTCTTAATTTAGGCTCAGAATTCAAAACAGGCAAGCAAGATATTTTTGTTAGACTGACATCAACAGCAGATTAAAAAGAAAGTTATATGGGATTAAATCATGAAACAATTAAAAGAAAAACATAGTCAATGGCAAGTCCCAGAAAAAAAAGGAAATGGACTTTCCTATAGATTTTTGGTCTTTGTCCTCTGACCTCACAGCAGCCCCAGCTCCTCCCCTGTCTGCAGTGACACAGGCAAGTGCCAGCACATGCTCCAGTCACTCCAGGGTGGCATGTGCGGTGGTTGGCATCCTCACTGCCAGGCTGCCCGATCAGTAGTTCTGCCTGCCTTTCCCTCAGCCAGGGCACTGCCTTGGGTGTCTCCCTCACTCCTCTGTCTTGGGACTGCTACCCCTGTACCAAACCCAGATAAAGCTGCTCACCAGGTTCAGAGGCTACAAGAAAAGACAGAGGCATGAAACCCACCTTGTTATTACCAATGTACAGAATAAACAACTGCAGGCCGAACAACTACCTGACAGATTTCAGTGTAGAAATGTTTGCAGTGTTTGGCTGCAGCTGTTGTCAGGCACAGTTCCAATGAATGCATGATGTTCCATATATTCCTAAATAATCTTGTAAAGGCAATGGGCGGTGAAGTGACAATGTTTGCTGATGATACCAGATTATTTAACATAGAAAAAAGCAAGTTATGGGAGTATATACAAAACTAGAAAACACCATTACAGCACTGTCTGTATTCATGGTCAGATGCCAGTCAGATATGAAATAGAACTCTTACTCCTTTGTTCTCTCATCAAAGGACAGAGAAGGCAACACAGATGATGCAAAAGGAGAGACCAGCAGCCTCATCATTACAAAAGAGATTGCTGAAGTATGACAAAGATAATTTATATCCTGAACAATTATTCACTGTCTCTCAAAATACCAGAACCAGGAGGCATTAAAAGATCAGGTAGCAGAGTTCAAAAACAACATACACATCCTTAATCTCTTAAACACTCTGAATGCCAAAGGTTCACATGGGTTCAAAAATCAGCTAGACAAACCCACAGCTGCCACAGGCAAACACACAAGTGCTCGCTCAGAAAGCTCCTAAGCAGCAGGCTGCAGCGCGGCAAGAGCATACCTGGGGTAAAGCACTGATGTGTGGTTACCCATCTGTGCACTCTTCCAGAATCTGCAGGGATGGGACCCCGCTGGAGTCAGGACACCAAGCTGCACGGGCCTCTGCTCTCACCCAGAACATTCATGCATACACCTGAGGTTTCTTAAGAGGCCTATTTACAGATTAATTCACTGGGAGGCAACTGGTGTCTGGCTAGGATCAAGCATGATGATTGTGGTCGCTGAAAACCAACCTAGAGCTCTAATCCTGCTCCGATACTGAACAGTAAATTCAGTAAACCAGACCAGCCTTGACTGTCTTCACTCTTACCTGTCCCACCACAGACCAGTACAATCTGATCTATTGCTGGAAAGCTACTATGTCGCTGAACTATGGGTAGTCTGAAGATTTTCCAAACGGGTTGAGTCATCATCTGAAAGCAGAAAATGTTTTTGTGTTTCTGCAGTGGAAGTCCTGTCTGATCACACCTTATTTAAAGGTCAAGTGCACACCCTGCAGCAATGCCAGGCAGAGAGCTGGCTAGTTGGGAAAGACTCTGGGGGACTAGGACTTATTGCAATCCTGAACAAAACTCATCAGTTCACAAACCCGGAGCTGGCAGATGGTAGCCAGAGTGGCATCCAGGGATGCACTCTGTGGGTGGCTGTGGCTCTCACCAAAACAAGCAGTGTGAGGATCTCACCAAAATGCACATCCTCTTGAGCAAAAAAATTCTTGGGTTCTGTTTAAGTGCCACCAGGACTCCTGCTCAGACATCCCTGTGACTACAGACTCACCTGCCGTGCAGACAGGATACACTGAGGCTCAGAAGTGTCACTGCTCACTCCTCTTAGTAAGGTCAAACAACTGATGGTAGGCAAAAGGACTCCACAGAATCTTTCCCATGTAGGTCTGAAACCATCCACAAAGCAGCTCCCTTGGTTTAGAAGGCAACACAGGAGGGGCTTCAGACCACTCCTGGAGCAGGTCAAGATAATCAGTGGAGACTGTGGAAGGTCATGCCTGAGGAGCATCAGCTGGGCTATGGGGGTGCTGGAGTCTGGGTGGGAACAACAGGGCATGGCCTCTTGGGACAGAAAGGCAGCTGTGGGAGCTGAGAACACAAAGCTGCTTGAGGAAGTCACAGGCAGAACTGAGAAGTGTGAGCAAAGCTACATGCTTATTTCTTGGTGGAAGATATTATTGCAGGAGAGTGGGATCACGGCCCTGTGCTCAGAGCCCACCCTACCTCCCAGCATCTGGTGGTGGAGGAGCTATTCCGCAATTTCAGGTGTACTAACTTTTGTGCTTACCACCACCAAAAGGAATTTGCGTGTCACTGACCCTCTAGCTGCTCTCTTCGCTCTTCTTCCACTAGAAGATCTGAACCAGATGGCAACCCCAGTTCAACGTTGGACATGTGCTGGGGGAGGACAGTGCAGGGCATGGCTGTGTAACAGGGAGCCCAGGAGTGCCCGCTGAACTCCCCCAGAGGCCTCACTTCACTTCTGGCTGGTTGCAGCACACCCTCAAGCCTCCACAGATGTCTACAGGCCAGAGCAGGGTCAGAGCCAGACACAGTCAAAGGGCTCCAAACAAACAGAGCCAGACCCAGCAAAGCAAACAAAGGCCCTCAGGGTAGCACTGCTGCCACACCACACCTTCAGCCAAGCTGGAAAAGGATTAGACTCATTTATTTCACACTGTCTCCAGCTCAAACCACCTCATCACAGGGAATTTTGCAATATATTGCAGACCATTATCTTACTCATCTTCATCATGATTGTAACTTGCCAAATCCTGTAGGATAAGAGGTCATGCCCTCCACAGGGACTCATAGGCTCATATCCCTATCTCCACCCTAGCTTTGTGCCAGGTAGGGATTTTCTACCTTTTGTTCCACACTTCTCCCTCCAGAACCCCTTTTGCCAGCTGGAGAGCTGTGGCTTACACTTTGCTAACTGGTGCTTTACTTTCCACAGTGAGCACAGTGTCTCTGAGCCAGTCTAGAGCCAGGTTTGCTCTGCAGGCCACATGAAGAGATAATCAGGGCTCAAAACAGGCCTGGTGAGAGCACAGACCCCCTGAGCGGGCAGAGAGAGGAGTACATCCACGTGCCTGAGCCCTCCTGGCACTGTCAGAAGTGTTTCACTCCAGTTCAGCTGTCAAGTACAACTGGCAAATTCAGTCCAGAGGAGGACATTCAGGGACTACATTAGTGATTACATTTACATGCATTTGTTACGTTTATATGCATTCACCATGAAAGGGCAAAGAAAGGCTGAGAGTGAACATATGAAAGATGGGAGATTAGAGTCCTCTCCCAGCCTGGCAGCTCCCTACCAGGGTTGACTTCGGTGCCAGATGGCTCAGGCAGTGTGGTCAACAGTAGCATGCAGAGGATCATGGTAGCAATCGGAGGCGCTGCGCAGGGTCAGATGGGTGCGAGTCCTTCAAAGACAGCAGCTGCCATCTACATTTCTGAAAGACAAAGCAAAGAGAGAAGATGAGAGTCCTCCAAAGACAGGACTTCTCTGTGCTGCAGACCTGCTGTGTTGTTTTTGCCTCGTGATGGGTTGGGCAATCATCCATGCCTTCAAGAGCATCTTGACCTCAGCCCTACTCTGACCCATCACCTGATCAGAGGCTTAGAGAAGAACTAATGATTGCCTGACTACCCATACCATCTCTAAAGCTATTAATGCAATTCAGCTTTTAGGAGCTCAGCTGCCATGACTACTGTGCAAACATACCCTCTTAATTGTTCTTAAAGAAGTCCAGTGCAAAGTAATCTCTCCCCCACCGATTCTTCACTTTCCTTATTATATTAACAAGTATTGAAGCTGCATCTAGAATGAACCTGGGCAGTCCAACCAGGGTCCCCAAGTGGGGCTTATCCACCCAATGCACACCTCTATCCGCACCAGCTGCCTACTCCAAGTAGCCAAGTGTGCACTCTGGAACTTGTCACACAATTTTAAGATAAACGTCTAAAACAAGGTGAAAATAATCTCTTCCTACATGTCTACATTGCTGCCAAAAGAGCATGTGCACTCACACATGCAAACACTTAATTTCCTGTTTGGAAACAAGGAAAATAGCAAAGGGCTTAAACGTTGGCAATTTCAGTGGAAAGCCATGATAACACCTAAAGGATCACAAGGTCCTATCAGCAGTTATGTGAATTCTCTGTGTCCACATTCCCTACTGTGAGCCTCAGGAGGTTCCCATCCTGGAAGATAGCTTCACTGAAGGCAGGTTAGAGGCTCTGTCTCATATTGAAGCGTCAGGCAAAAAGAAAACAGAATCAATAAATGAAAAGTTGCCAGGACCAGAGGGTGTTTGCTCAAAAATCCTCAGAGTGGTAGTAAAAAGGCAAAATTGAATGTTAGGATTTGTCAGTAACAGAAAAGAGGACAAAAAAAGGGACCATCACTATGCCAGTGCATACACATGTATAAGAACGACAGAGCATCAGATGCCATTAGCTCAGAGATTTGTAACAAAAGGCTGTGCTCTTTCCACCCAAAATAATTAAACTGTAGAAGTCACAGCCATGAGTTGCCCTGGATACCAAAACAATTGGATATATTCACAACAGAAAGATACACCACAGCTTCTTAAATCTGAAGGTAAAACCTTTGGCTTGGGAAATCCCCCAGACGCAGATTGCCAGACACCCAGAAGCTAAATCAGGGTTAGAATCACTGAGGCTTGCCCTGTTTTTATTCTCTTTCCTAAGGATTTGCTACTGGCCATTGTCCCTGCTGGATTCCACCAGAAAAGATGGCTCTGAGCCTGAAAAACAACTAAGGGCCTTCTTGGGAAAAGAGCCAAGTGCTCATGCAGGAGGGAAAACTAATGATTGGTGGATGCTGTGCCCAGCCATGCAACAATACAAGCAACCCCCAAAAAAGACCTTATAATTGCCAGGACCCGTCCTGCTTCAGCCATCTCTTGTGCTCCATGTGAGCACCCTGGCCAAGGCCTGGAGGAGGGTGACCACAAGGTTCTGTGATTTTGTGGCATCTTGGGTGGTGAGCGTGCAAAAGCAAAGCACTGGAGGGAAAAGGCAGCCCGTATCTCAGGAGGGTCTGGCAATCACAAAAAAGGTTTTAACCAAGAACTCTCAAGCTGCATGCACATCCAAGGTCGTCTTTCCCCCCTGAAATGGAGGGGGGTGATCTCTGATGCAAACACACCAATTCTCACCATCCCATGACAGACTGCAAGTACCATGGAGCAGAGACTTCTTGTAGTCATGCAGAGATTTTGTAGAGACATTTTCACAGCAAAATTTGAAGACAGACCTGGTGGATATTAATCTATGCAGGTGATTTGCTAGGGTGCCCTTGAGGCTCCCAAAGCAGGGCTCCCAAAGGGAACCACGAAGAGTTCAGCACGAGAGGAGACCATCCTCCCACAGGATGTGAGAAAGGAAACCATCATGAAGGTTAAGGCTTTAACTTTAACCACATTCCTGGAGGAGGTGATGGGAAACACAGCAGAGCTGTTTGGTGGTATATGGGGTGCCCTGACCACGACCCAATTGTCTGCCCAGACCAGCTGCACTACCTGGGTAGAAAATCCTTCCCCTGGGTGCCCATGCTGGACCAGCAACTGAACAGAGCTGCAAGTTGCTGAGGAGACCCTGGCAGGAGAACAGCAGCTTGGAGACATCTCCCACGTGACCTCTCCCAGAGAGGATCAGGCATCTGTAAAGGCACAGGCTAGCTACCACCAAAAAACACCCTTGGATTTCCCTCTAACTTGGCCAGAGGTAAGGGAAATGGTGGCCAGAGAGCACTGAACCCGCAATTGTACATCGCCAGGTGAGGACCAGAGCCCACTGTTGAAACAAAACAAAATAAATATGAGAGCAACTCCAGACATCACTGTAAGCGTTCAAATGCTTTGACTTCCCATTTGAACCAAAAGCCCAGCAAAGACAGATAAAGAGGAGGGAGGCAGATGCCTGCAGCAGAGCATAGGGATGAAGGAGCACCCACCCTCTGCCACCAGCATAGAGCTCACAGCCCAGCCTGGATCAGCTACCGCCCTGAGTGAAAAGTACTGAGCTGAGTCTTAAGCGTAAGGATTTTGCCTTTTGACAAAAGAGTAGTTGTGCTGTATGTCCTCTCAAAGTGATGTGCGAGCATGTCATGACAACGGCCACCAATGTCACAGCAATATAACAACGTGATGTGTAACACAAACAGCAACGTTATCTCATTTGACCAGGTACAGACCAAACACCACAATTTAAGTGACCATTTGCTTTATGCAAAGCTCACGCCATGTTCTAAATCACACCTACTGTATTGCCACATAGCCAGTCACATCACTGAATTGCTTGAATACAGTGGTCAGAATGTAAAAGATAACAGGAGGGAAGAGGGAACAGGGTGGGGACAAGGAAAGTCACCCAGAGATGCCGTGGCACCCCATCAGCTCCTGCCACTGAGCCAGCAACCAGCACTGGAGGATAGGTATGGGTGAGGATGGCACAGTTGTCTGTCCCACCCTGCTGCAGCCAGTATCCTGTGAACCATGGGCTTCTCAGGACTTCATGGGCACACGGAGCTCAGCAGTGCAAGCAAAAAATGGTGTGGCTTGGGGGAACTGCAAACCGAAACTGGAAGTTGTGGTCAAAGAGACCAGCCCGGCCTCCAGGAAAGGCAAGGAAACCTTCAGAGCTAGCTCTAGAGCTTGCCTGTCTGCAGCTCTGTGCCTACAAATGCTGGCTTTGAATTTGGCCCTTGCCTAAAGAGTATCCAAGACGTGCAAGATGCATCCTCTTGGCATGCGTTCATCTCCACAGATGAAAAAGGGAACCTAAATAGCTGGCCTGGACTAGCCTCATCATTCCCAGGTGGCCAGAGTTCAGTGGGACATATTCTCACCTTTGCATGTGGCAGTGACAAACTATTTCCAGCTGTTCAGCCCTATGCAGGGACTCCAGCACCTGGGTTCAGGCTGTGCTGGGTTTGCTCTTCCCACCACACTTTGCTCCCGGTCCTGGACCACCAAAGCGCATGTGTGGGAGTCCCAGGAGAGGTGCTGCACACAGGGAGCAAAGTGTCATTTCTCATCTTCTAGTGCTCTACAGCAGCTGTTGTTCTCTTGAGCAAGGTCACCAAGAGTGTTTTTCACCCCTGCCTTGTAATTTAGAGGAGCCTCAGCTCCACTCAGGAGCTTGTACTGCCGGAAACCGCTGTTTGAAGAACTACTGATGTTGATTTCTGCTGAGTCTAAATCTCAGCTAGTAGCAGACTGGATTCCCAAGCTGCACACTTCCCAGTGCTAGGACATACTGAAATATACTAATAAATACAAGCCTCTGTAGAAGCTGCTTGGAAGTTATTTTTTCAGGGTAGTCTGCTTGATACTTCTCTTCATAGTTCTTTCAGCCACATTAGAGCCTCTTGCTGTACTTGCGCCTTTCTTCCTGACCTGCCCACACATACACAGAAAGCGCCAAAACTACAGCACAAACCCAAAACCAGCAAAAACAGGATTAGCAACATCCTCACAGAGGCAAGAAAGTGTTAAACTCTGTTCTCGGGACTGAATGGATCAAGTTGCTAATTGCTAACAGCTGGCTGAAGGAGAATAAAATCCTGTTACAATCATTGTGAGAGTGGAAAAAAAAAAGACTACTTGCTGAAAAACTCACTAAGAAATGCAGAAGAGGGCAGTTTTTCCCCAATGTACCCAGCAGATACCACTTCTAAAAAGCCAATCCATCTCTCTGCAGAGAAACAGCTCGCTGTGACCCAGCGCTGTCCCCAGCGCAGCATGAGGCCTACAGCAAAAGCACAGTGGGCGCAGGAGGGAGCTATTCTTTAGTGATGTGCACGAAGAAGGTGGGACTTGGAGTTCCTCCAGGTACTGTTCTCCCTCCAGAGATCCATTATGGAGGTCTGGCAAGTTTGCAGGCCTCTCTAGATCCCGACTGAAACAAGCATTTGTTTTAACTGGTTCCTTCGCAGATCATTACCTCGGAGTGGGACCTTAGGGTTTGCTGCAGGAATCCCATTACAGATGCACAGCACCGCGCCAAGAAACTCCACAGTCATGATCAAGACCCATAGCTGTGTGTGTGATACACTCTGTATATATTACAAGAGGATCTATCCTAAATCAAAGTATCCTCAGAAGAGGTTCAGGAACAGTCAGGAGGACTGGACAGTATCTCCTAGCATTCCTAAAAGAATTCAAGGAGGAAACAGCAAAGCTACTAATTGGGCCAGTATCTGAATCCTGAAGAAATAGAGGCTGGAAAGTGTGATTTCCATTTTTCTGGCTCCAGAATGATGGTGGAACATTTCTCTGCCTCAGAATTAATCCGAGATACCCCAAACCCAGCAGTGTTCCTCTGGAGTACACCCTTAGAACACATGCGGCTCCAGTTGGGACCAAACAGAATTTGTTGATGAAAATGCTTAGCAGAAAGGATTCTGATCGCTTCTTAAAATGTTTTGCTTAGTTTACAATTCAAATACTTCTTGCTGCTGGTATCAATTTGGGTTTTTTAAGAGGGCTTTTAAGCCCCAGTCATCTCCTCCCTATACATTCCTATTTACCATTAACAAAGATTCTGCCTTTGCAGCTTGGCTAGGATCATGCTAAGAGAGTGAGGGGACAACAATCTTAAGGAAAGGCAGTATCTTCTAATGAAACCAACTGCCATAAGACTGGAAAAAGCAGTCTAGGGCTGCTGGCCTGAGAAGATAGCCATCCCCTCCAGCAGAGGCGCTGGAGGGTGAATGGATGGGTCCAGCACCAGGACAGCCATGCTACACGTGCAGGAGCCCTGCAAGAAGTGGCCAACACGTTCTTCCTTAGGTGAACCCTCTGGCCATCCCTAGATTCAATCAGCTAGGCAGCATGGGGAGAGGTGTCTGCATGGCACATGGGTGGCATCTGGACAAACCAAGTGCAAACAGTGACACCAAAAATCAACATGTCGGACAGTAACAGGGGAGCTGGGCAGGCCCAGCAAGATCCTAGCATGAAGCATGAGGTTGCAACACGAGATCTTGGATATAGGCACCAAAAGAGATGGTCAGAAAGAGCAAAACCCCATGGCCATGTTAGGAATGTGGCTGGGGACATGAGGTAGGAACAGTGACCCCACAAGGTGATATCCAGAGCAGCAACAAGGCTGGACAAATAAGCAACCAGATTTTAGGTGAAAGGATTGGGTTAATCAAGATGCATGTGAGAACTAAGACACAGCAATAGGGAAGTGAGACAGGAATAGGCTCCGTCATGATCTGAGGTGGCATTAGGAGATCTGTCACCACAAGAGACACAAAAAGAACACATGGGCCTAGGAAAGGGATCACAACATGTGGGAGTGGCACGTGGGGTGGGAGCAGTGACACCACAGAACTGGGTCTGAGGCAGTAGCAGAAGAATGGGAACATCAAGGTCCAGAAATACTTTGTGGTCACCCTCTTGAGGGGTGGGTGACAGAACTGCTGAGGCTGAGGAGGGTTTGAACCTCATTTTCCATGTTGCAGCCACCTCACTCTTGCTAGATTTTAGGAGCAAAACCAGCATTCCAGTCACCCATGACACAGCCATTTAACACTGGGAGAAGGTTCAGCCCGTAGACCAAAGCACGAAGAAGTAAGTGCCTTACCTACAGCCCAGAGAGCGCTGCAGGTGTTTCTGCAAAGGAAGTAGAGACCCACAAATCCTCCAGCATTTTCTCCATCGCCTGTTGGCCAGTCCCACAGGAGTGGCGTGTCCTCAGTTTGTGACATTGCACAGAGCACTTTTGTCACAAAACCAGACTTAGAGATAAATGAACAAACGTAACTTAATCCATCAAAGTAACAATGCCAAAAATAGAAACCATTAGAAAGGCAAAGCCAAAGATAGGGAAATGCAACTCCTTGTCCTAATAACAGGTGGTTCTTAGCTCAGCTAATCCAAAAACACAGCCACCCTTCCCCACCCACCCCAGGGCAATGGGGCTGTCATGTTTATCTCAACTGAGGACCCTGGACGTACTTCCCACGGCCCAGGCAGCACTGCCAGGCACGCTGCAACTCCACAGGGGACATGAACACACACCATCCCCAGGACCCAAAAGCAGCAGTGATCACCGTCCCCCACCAGAGCTTCCTTCCCATGCAGAATGGCACCAGAGAGCACCTGGCACACTGACATTTTCACTTGAGTCCTTACGCTGGCATCTCTCCAGCTTTTTTTTTTTTTGAGGTTGCTTACTTTTTTTTAAAACTATCCTTAAAACATATCAACTACAAGTTAGCAATAGTCCTCTGAAGACCTACAATCTTCCACTGTGAGAGTCTCGCATAGCAACCATATATATGACATGTTAACCACAGAGATGACAGATGGAGTATTAAGAGCACTCAATCTAAACCACCTTCCTCCCTCCCCATTCTCAAGGGGCTCCACCATAACCTTTCACTTAACTGTACTCAAACTTCCATTCAGAAGGAGATCATGTTACCGAGTTGCAGAATTATTTGGGCTAGAGGAGATCCTCAGGAGAGCATCTAATCCCACCTCCTGCTCAAAGTAGGGTTAGCACCAATTTCAGAGCAGCCCGTGCAGGACTTTGTCCAGCTGGGTCTTAAAAACCTCCAAGGATGGAGGATCCCCAGCCTCTCTGGACAATCTCTTCCACTGCTTGACTGTCCACCCAGGGAAAACTTCACTCTTCCTTATGCCAAGACAGACCCTCCTGTTATTTTCAGTCGATGATCACTGTCAACCCTCCTGCCACACACCTCAGCAAAGAACCCGTTTCTGTCTTCTTGACAATATGCTCTTAGTTATCCCAAAGCCTTCTCTTGTCCCTTCTCTTGTCCCAGCTAAGCCACCCTGGCTCTATCAGCCTCCTCAGCGAAGCCAAATTTCAGTTACTTAATATTTTCTCCCAAGTCACCACTCGTGAGATTGAGGCTCCATCCAGGTAGGAAGACAGCTCTAGTCAGATTTCGCTATGACTCCCACTGGCGTCTTCATGGGCAAACGAGGGAATAACTGAGTTTGTCCCATGCTGACACCGGAGCACGGCTGGAGCACTACTCCACGGCCCTCTGTTTAGGGACTGTGTAGATCACGTTTCCACTGGTAACTATTTTTGAGAGGTATCAGGTGGCACTTTCTAAATCAACTTATTCAACACAGTACAGACCAGCGAAATGGAAACAGAGATACTGCCACCTTTGCACAGCAAGAGGGCAGGGACTGGTTACACTAACAGCAAATAGAGACCAGATACCACCAAAACTGCTCAGGAAGGTGTTTCTCAGCTCAGAGCCCACTAGCTACCAGCAGTGGTGAGGCACCCTAGCAGAGCATGAAGAATATGCCAGAGATCAGACCCTGCCCAGGGAAAGGGGGACCTGCCTTCACTGCCCAGGAGCTGCCCCGGGGACCCAACACACTCCTGCTCCCAAAGCAGAGCCTCTTCTGCCTCCTGCGAGCAGCAGCGTTTGGTCAACAGCAGGGAACTTAGTCAGGATCCAGGTATATGATGTCAACGCAGTTACTTTTGGCAACCGGTACAGGAATCTCATTAAAAACCACAATCTGAAGGCTTTTCGGACATGATCTGCTTTCCATCAGAGCACACGGATCACTGAGCGTGTTCTTTCTTTAATTTGACATTGATTTACAAATGCACCAACTTCCCCAGGTCTCGCTCTGGATGGAGGTTAGTCTCAACCACCTGTAGGTTACCTGTTCCCACTCTATTTTAAAACACTACTACGACACTTATGTTTTCCCAAACTTCTGGAACTCCTCCGGTCTTCCCAGATTTATTACACTTCAGCAGCCAGGATTCAGAAAGCTGCTTTGCCAAATTGTTTTAAACAAACAGGTTCCAATCTTGCTCAAGTTTCAAAGACTTCAAAATGTTAGCTCGTGTTTAACACCCTCCCTCATTACCAGTGCAATGGAAGGTATTTCGATATCCTCTTAAAGGAGAGTACATCATCCAGCTTCTCTCCCAAACACAGGAAACATTTTACTTCTCAGTATTGTTGTTACAAATCAGGTTTTTTTAACCTTTCCCAACACTATAAACACCATTGATGAAATTTATTTTGTTATACAGATATTAGAGTATTTCTCACTGCCCTGAGATATATTTGCTATGCTTTTTCACTTATCTTTAGCTTTCCTTATTAATTGCCTACCTTCCAAAATACATACTTTACAGTAACAGCTACTTATCTACAGCTTTTTTTGCAAATTGCTCCTAGTGGATTCTTTTTAAAAGATAAAACATGATTACTGGGGCAGACTGTGCAAAACCAGAAGAGAAGCAAAGTCACCTACAGCAGCATACAGTACCCAGCACTGAGCTGAGAAGCTGCTGGTTTTTGCAAGGGTGGAAGCCAAACTCTAAGAGATGGTTCAGTGAAAATCAAATCAGAAACACTATTTTGGAACATCTACTAATTTAGCTGGACATCTAGCTTCCATCAAACCACCAGAGAAATGCTGATACTACCAAAAGCTACATTTCCTGAGTTTTGTAAAATGTCTCTTCATGTTCATAAAACAAGTTTAGTGCACCTGTCACTGGCACAAAGACCTTGCCCTTCGCTCCAGAAGCCCTACTGGCTCTCCTGTAGTCTCACCAACAAAATGTTTATAAATGTGAAAAGCCACGCCACACACCTCCAAAAAGACACCAAACTCGAAGAAGCTTTTCCAATATCAGAAAGAAACAAAAATTATCAGCACTTACTGCACTCACAAATTGAAATAACTCCAAATACCAAAATGCAGCAAGTGGAAAGTGTTGCTGCCCTCCCACAGCACTGACCTGAACCCGAGGGGACACGGCAGGTTGTGTCCTCAGTGGGTACCATGTCTTCAGAGGCTGAGCAGAATGCGCACTGGTGCACCTAACCAAGAAAGCCAAGTCTGGGTACACAGAGCTGTTACATTCTGCTTGAGCAAACTTTGTTTACTACACAAAGTGGTTTTAAAGCTTAATTTATGAAGTGCCTGGCAAAGATGAGAGCAGTGAGTGGCAACACTTACAGATAAGCAGAAATTGCTGCATCGAGCCTGGAGCCTCCAGTGAGGATTCCCAGGCAGGTCTAGCCGTGTTCTGCTGGGTTTACTATTTACTAGTACAACTCTACATGATAAAATTTAACTTCTCACGTACAGAGATGAAATTTCTATTAACTAACTGTTCCAGCAAAATACCTGGCATGACTATAGACAATTCAGAGAAGATATTTGCTCACCACAGTGTATTTCAAGCAATCAAAACAAAAGTTTTGCTTACAAACAAAGGAAAAGACAAGAACACTGAAAAAGCTCTAGCAGCATTTCACAGCTATGGAAAGCCAGAATGGCTGATCCTGATCAAATTTTCTCAAGACATACCAGAAAACAGCAGCCCACAGAGAAGTAATAAGATTTAGCAATTACACAGAAGGCAGGTAGCTGCAGGAAAACCCTGGGANGGGGGAAATATGTAAATAATGACCCCTAGACTAAAAAGAAAAAAAAAAAGAGGATCCCAGTTACCTCTTTTCCATATTGTAAATGAACTGAAATTAAAACACAACAAATTAAAACTGAGGAAATGAAATTCCACGGCATACCATGCACATTAAGCCTCTGGGACATATTGCCACAGAGCAATGTGGGAGTAATTCAATAAAATATTGGAAGTGGATCTACATAATAAGAACATCTGCGATTCCATTACCAGTGCAAAAGAGAGTACACTGGATATAAATTTTCATCCAGCCAGGCATAAGCAAACCAGTAATTAATGTGACCAGNATAAGAACATCTGTGATTCCATTACCAGTGCAAAAGAGAGTACACTGGATATAAATTTTCATCCAGCCAGGCATAAGCAAACCAGTAATTAATGTGACCAGAAAGTTATCTCCTGCAGAGGCAGGTTATTCCACATTTGTCTGTATTCAAGCTCTTGGGCTTTCATGTGCAACATGCCAAGCAGCCGCTGCCTGAGATAAGATGGGTGCTTGAGTAGGTGGGCTGTGATCTAATCCAGTTTGGCAAGCTTCACCTCTGTGTATAACGATCACATTTCAGTTTTCAGCGGCTTATTGTGCAGTTTCTCAAAAAAAGAAACAACACTACCTACTCTTATTTTTTTTTTTAGAAGCCATTATCCTCTGTGACACAAAAAGGGCAGATGAAATTTCAGCCAAATCTGTTAAATAAATACCTGCAGAGCAGTGAGCGACCCTGGAAGGCTCCGGTGAAAACACAGCTATTTTGAAAAGTTCTCAGCACCTGAAAAAGTGGGTTTACTGGGCAAATAATCAGATTTTATTTGGAAGGGCTGCTACTGGAGAGCCCCATGGTTAACCCTAACAACAAGGATTCTCAGGAGCAGCTTCCTGCATAGTCATACTCCGGTGTTTTAGGCAAAAATGCAAGTCTGAGAACGTTTGACAGTGACAAAAATTGCAGTAGGTGCATCAGGAGAGGCCAGGGAGGTCTGCATCTCCTTGGGAGAAGACATGAGCAAATGCAGGCAACATACAGCCACAAAACTCACATGGGGCAGGAGCTGCTGGGGCTCGGAGAACGGGACAGTGTCCCCCCCACTTTCCCACCATCTACAAGCCACTCGCTGCCAGCCCCCTTTCTGCATATCTGACTCAGCCCTAGCCCTGAAACATTTCAGGCAAGCATGTCTGAGAGCTCAAACACCATGGGCTTTCCCGGAGAGCCACAGCCCCAGAAACCACTTCTGTCTGGGAGAACATCATCCAGCTTCACATTTCTACCCAACAAAAGATCCCACGGGTCCCAGAGGGCCCCGGGCATGCAACACTGTGGGAACACCCATGATCTGTAAACCCCGTGGGAGGAAAAACAGGATGCAAAGAGCCACCATGTCCCTGCCAGCGCAGGGAGGAAAGCCTTCACCTCCCAGCACTGCCACTTCTACAAACCCCCTCCATTTCCAGCAAGTCTCTAAAGGCATTTGTGCCTTAGCCAACAACAGAAACACGCAGGGCAGAGAGCTGATCGCAAGCTGAGAGCCGAGTTAAGCTGGAAGGACCCTACCTGCCTTGCCCGGGGCCTGCTGAGCACAGGGAACAACTGCCATGTCTCTTTTGAACTCCACAGGTTGAGCCAGGCTGTAGTTTCGACATTCCTTGCAACTTTCCACCAGCGCACATGATATGTTCAAACTTGAGTAACTCCTCCCTCCTCCCTCCCTCTGCACACACAGACAGGCCCGGGAGATGGCCCTGCCTCTATCATCCCAGTTCCTATAGCAACTTCTGACCGAGCAGATGGAAACAGAGCTGTTTTCTAGGCAAATCTGCCTTCTTGGATTCCTCTGCTCTTCCCTGCTGTTGGCCCCTCCTTGCTCCAGTGCTCTCCCCAGGGGCTGCTCCGCTGGCACTTGGCCCAGACTTCGCCTGGAGGAAGGCCAAGCTTTGAATTCATTTAGTAAAACCACAACATAAAGCAGCTCTCCTGCTCAGGAAGCAGGGCCCGTGTAGTCCCAGGGGCAAGCCAGGCCCCAGCACGGCTCCGCAGAGCCAGCCTCCACTTTCTTGTTTAACACCGCTGCCTGTGCTTGCAGGAAAAATCCCGGCAAGGGCATCGCCACGCTGTACTGCTCACATTCATTCTTCACCCGCCTGTCTCATCCATGGGGGAAAGGTAAAAAGCAAAGACAGAACTAGTAATTTATTAAGCAAGTCCAGCCGACAGAATTATTGCAACCAAAGAGCAGAGCAGGGGCACTTCTCAGACATTTGGACTTCTGCTTTTTCCTCTTCCTGGAAGAGGGAGAGCCCAGCAGTGACAGCAGGGCTCAGTGCACGTTCATCACAACAGCTCACCCCTATTGCTTTCCTCAGGTTGGGGTCCCACAGGAGAGAAGATCACCAATGCAGCCATCAGACAGCCGTGCAACATCACATTTGTTTCCTTTTCACTTAAAAATACAAAAATCGAGAGAAAAATACAAAACTCAGTAGCAGAACATGGCACTTGGGGGAAGGCAGTTACAAAGGGTGACAGTGGGAACCTCACAGGCAGGTGACATTGCTAAGCCTCCATGGTGGCAGGACATGCAGGACCACAGCAGATGGAGCCACAGGAGGCACTGACATGGCCACGGGGGCCAGCACGCTGTGGGTACCCTGGGGAGACCACCCATACACGCCAGTAAGGCACCACCACAGGACTGCAACACTGCTCTTTGGCTGCACAGCCCTGCAAAGCCCTTCCACCTCCAGCACTGCCTGCCACCCTGCCCACGGCCAGGCTCTGCTGCAAAGCCACCACTGTGGCCACTGAAGAGCCCTGAAGCGTGGCAGCCTGCAGCAGGCTGGGACCACACTCACCTGTGTGACAAGGCCACTGGGATTTGAGGGGAATGTCACCTGGGGTCACCAGTATAAAGACCCAGTTGGGTGACCAGCAGCAAGGAACACAACAGCAGAATGAGACTGAGAGCAGAAGTACTTTGCTGACTTGCCGGCTGGGAAATCCAGGTGCTGGCCTGCCTCCTGCAAGGAAGCTGCTCAGCAAGGGAAGTGCTGCCGTGTCCCATTTGGACACCCTGGCAGGGCTAAGCGTACTCCTGGCACCAACAGTGCAGGGCTGTGACAGCAGTACTGGGGTGGGAAGTGGATGCTGGTGTTGTGTGGGAGTGACACTCACAGGGACTCTACAGCAGGAGGCTGAGAAGTGGGGATAGCAGCAATTCAGCCCATTCTTCAAAGACTGCCATATGCTACACCAGGCCTCAAGCAGGAATCACAGCAAAGCATCAACAGAAGCAGGTATTTGGGGGTATTCAAAAGAAAAAAGTAAGTAGACATGAACCACACTGTGCCCACTCTAAGCCCTAACTGGAAAACAGAGCTGTGAGCTGTACGACATCGTCATATATGCAGCCAGATGCCACCTTGCTCCCATCTTCCTCCCTGTCTCCTTACCCCATCTCAGCCACAGAATGCACCTCTGTACCAAGTACAGAAAACTATTTACTTTCCCCCCTCTGGGCAATTTTTCCATGTCTGAGCACGTTCATCAGCTCAGAGGGATGGGACAATCCCTAAGGCTCATACCTGGTTCCAGACAGAAACACATGACCAGCAGCTGGGCAGAGGTGGAAGGACATGAGACCCCTTCCTGCTCAGGAAGCCCTACTCCAAGAGGATGTTACCAGTTTGGATAACACACATACAAGGCACTCTCCTGTCAAAATAAGGATGCCTGCCTTGTTGACGTAACTGTGCACAGGGAGCAAGCTGGATACAGGCCCCTGGGGTAAGCTGGGACCAAAACAACTCCCTCTGGAGGATACAGGGCAGTTTATGGCAGAAGGTACCTCTGGACATCCAGGAACAGGGAGCCCGGGGGGGACATCAATAAAAGCATCAAAGCAGATCACATCACAGAAGCAACATCAAGGGTCTAGAGAAAGCTCCCCATTCCCCTGCGGCACCGGGAAGAGCAACAGCCCAACTTGCAAACATATTTGAGGAGCTCCTTTCCCTGGGGAAGGACAGTGCTGTGGAGGCACAAAGCACTGCTAGAAAACTGCTGATCTTGCAGTTAGACTCACTGTTGCCTTCAGCGCTTCAACACAGAAACAGGGTCTCTGCTGGATGCCCTCCGAAATGTAATTTGATCCCATGGTACACATTCACTAATCAATCTAGGGATAAAGCAAAGCAGAAAACAGTCCTTTTTTTTTTTTCACTGGAATGAGCCCAAATATGCACAATAACAGATCCCACTCAGAGCTATTACAAATTAAACTACTTCAGAGAGTTTTGCATCTCACATCGCAGAGGGAGCATAGTTCTGCAATCACATCACCGCTTCTCAAATTGTGTATTTGAGAGACTTCCTAATGACCTCATAGCAGCACATGTGACCAGTAAGTCATCTTCTCAAAGGACTAGAAATAACATCAACAGACCGTGTTTTGGTTTTGCACAGAACAGCTTTTTGCAGCACAAGCAGGTTTCCAAACGGCGAGGGAGCAGAACCAGCTCAGGCCAGGGCTGGCATTTTTATAGTTTCTCCGGATTGTGTTTGGCTTCAGAAAAGATCAGTCCAATTAACAGATGAAGACCCATTAACAGATACTAAATTCCATACACAAATTTAGACATGAAAGCTTGTTTACACCAATGCAGGACAATTTGGCTGCTTTTAAGGCATCTATATGGTATCATGAATCCCAGAAGTATTTCAAAAGCATTCTAAGAAGAGATAAGAGGTGGTCTCACAAAATTGAAAATAATGTCTTTAAAGTGTTTCAATAGGCTTAAAAGCAGTTTTTTTTCCTTCCAGTGCTTAAAAATAATGTGCTAGGCTGAGTAGCAAAGCAGAAATTTGAAATTTGTGGGTGATGAACTGGTGAGCCATTCGCACTGAAATCAGGAAGTTGCCTTTTGCTGTCCCAGAGCTTCTGTGTGATCCGGTGGCACTGGGAGAAATAAATGAACACACACTGATGAGCACATTGATGCCAAGGTGAAGACAACTAGACGAACAGCTAAAGATAGACTGATGGCCTCGAACATCTGAGCAGATCCCTCCTCCATCCTGAGCACAAACTTCTTGCAGAAAAGCTACGTAATCACATCATAGAAATGAATGTCATGCACCAGACCTGCGACTTGTGACCAGAGCTGCCACAGTGACATAGGAATATATAGGAATATATATCCAAGTCAGAATAAGGAAAACATTCATTAGAACACCACCTAAAAGCTTTATCTGACAGGGCCCCCCCCTGCAGCAAACAGCACAACAGGCTGCTCCAGCGATATTGCCAGACCACCATCCTTCTACAGCAGCTCTGCTCCACGGTCCTTATCCTCCTTGCCTTCCAGTCACCCACCTAGCCCAGCTATGGCAGGACCTCTACATGCCTTTATCAGAGAAGACCACAGCAGGGCTCGGTGATGCCAGTAAGCACCAATGCCTCAGACAGGACCAGGACCTCACCTGAGCACTCTGCAGCTAAGCAGACAAAGGAGTTGAAGTGCATGGGACAGTCCCACTAAGGAGGCTGGACCTGTACACATTCCAGCTCTTTTACTCTTTCAGTGAGAGGCTGTGAAAGCCAACTCCCGCCATCACCTTTCCAGGAACTTTTGATACAACACAGAAGCCTGCTGTAGAAGTGCTCTGTTTACACTCTACAGCCCACTTCTGTCCTTACCCATAGTGTGAGAGCACATTCACACCCACCCTACTCCAGCTGAAAAATCTGCTCAGCCTAGCTCTGCTGGTATTGTCCTTCCACTGCAAAGAAATCCACTTCCAACCATAAACCTGAGAAAAGAGGGAAGCAGGGCAGAGCTTGGCACAGCAGGGAGGGCAAGTTTGGGATGCATGTGAGACATCTTCCAAGTAATACTGACCCTTACGTACAAGGTGCTGACTAGAGCTGTACTGCAGGATAAGGCTCAGAGATGATACAGTAAGGCATGCTGTGACATATATGGACACCTGATGTGAGACAGACCCTCCCCAAGCAGTGTAAGGGACAATGGGGCACAAGGGGAGTCCTCACCCTCCACCACACGCCTCCTACCCCATGCCAAGAAAGCCTTTCCTACTCTGAAGATAGATGACAAGAGTCCTCAAGAGGGCAAACATCACAGCAGTACGGTGTCTCCTTTGCCCCCCAGTGACTTCCTAAATCACTAAGACAAGCGCAACCTCTGCTCCAGCCATAGGATAGATACAGCCTCATGCCCCCAACAGGTAAAAGTTCTGCAGCTCAGCCAAGCTGCTTGTTTCTGGGTGCACAGGCAGCTGCTCAGTGAAGCCCTGTCCTGCTAGGAGACGGGAGCAGAGGAGGCCTCAGCATCACTTTGCCACCACGGCTCCCTTGCCCAGGGACAAGAATGGCTGGGAAGGTTGCAATGGAGGAACAACTCCTCCTCCCCAGCCCCCAAAATCTCACTCAGACCTTTAATACTACCAGGAAAGATCCAGACGGCAGCAGCGTCCCATTTGCCCCTTCTTTTAAACACCACGGTCCTCAGCTGCTACATCGTGGGCTGCCTCAAAGATAAGGATGGGGGTAGAGAGAAGGAAAGTAGTACTTACACCCCCAGGTCAGAACAAGTGGAGCAAGATCAATTTAGCTTTAGCTGTTGTAATGACAAAGCCCCAGTGAATACATCACCCAGACAAGGAGTAAACTCCTGGCATGGAGCAGCATTCAGCAAGGACACACTTGTAAACACTCTCCCTGGCCATCTTTGCTGACACAGCTGTGAGAAAGGGGCAGAGAAAAGCATTAACTGCAAACAGACATCCCTCCCTATCCCTGGACACTGGGACCAGCCCAAGCAGGATGCTTCCAGCCTCTCTGCCTTGCTCTTGTCTGCACGATGAGCCAAGTACCCTCTGGTGTCCTGTGACAGCAAGCACTGCAGATGAGAATCCACTCCAAGGAAGGGCTCAACTCCCATGAGCTAGTAAGCCTCTGCTTTGGGCTTTCGACATCTAATCCCTAGAAGTAGTTGATATATTCAGCAGTCACAAGGCCTCTTTCAAAGCTGACTGCATCTAATGTCCTGAGCATTGTCCTCCACGTATTCCTCCCCCATCTCAGCAGCAGGCCAGCTCTTCCTGCTCCCCATCCCCGTAACGAGTCTGGAGCAAGGAAGGCAATGTAAGGAGAGCTCTGACAAGCAAAGCTGCACAGGTCCCAGGATTGCTGGGGACAAGCCCTGCTATCTCACCTGTGGTGATACTTCTCAAAGCTAGTTCCTCCCTCCCAGAAGTTTCCCAGGTGAATCCGTGTTGGGCATGTTTCACCTCAAAAACTACAAGCTGTGAGGACCTGAGAAGACCACCATCCAAGTATTCATTCCAAATCCAGCTCAGAGAGAAGCTAATCAGCTTCCTTTACTGCAGATTTTATTCCAGAGACATGGAGAATATGAGCAGAAGGCCAAAGCAAACCATGAGCACTGGCTATAAGCTTCAGCAAGGAGTAGCAGCACATAGGGAATGGTGAGACTCAGCACCAGCCATTTGCTTCCCCCAGCAAGGGACACCAAACCAACCAAACCACCAAATGGTCAGACCTCAGCTCATGGCAGTGATGCCATTACATCTCCTCCACCTGCGATGCATGAAGACAGAACCCTGCAAAAATAAGCGGTGCATGGAAAAACTTGGTGGGAAAACAAGAGCTGTCAGCCAAAGTCAGCCTCTAGCCGACATCCCTGAAGTCCCGTCCCATACAGCTGTTGCTCCAGGACCCTCTGGCCATACAATGCCAAACCTGACCTCCGCACTCTTGGCCCAAGCTAGCATGCAGAGAGCAGCTGACAACAGTAGTCACCACATTTCTGTGATTCCTCAGCAAGGACTGTCATCTTCAAATAACCACAAGACTGCAGAAGCCTGCGCTCCCAGCCCTTTTCGCTGGCTCTGGTATGGAAACAAACAGCAGGAGCGTGCTCTCAGGTGTGCAGTTCAGATGGGCCAGATACCGAAGGGCCCCTCTGCACAGCACAAGCAAGAACTCCTAACCCACCCAAGGACACTGCTACTCACTCCATGCCAGACTCATCTGACCCAACAGTTGGTTTGCATGGCAACAGGAACACAACACAAATCTCCAGAGCAGAAGGCAGTCCCAAGCAAGATCACTACCAGCCCACAGGAGCTCTCATTTTCAGTGCCGGTGAAGCATGCACACCATTCCTGAATCTCCCTGTTACACAGGGGGATGCTGAGTCCAGGGATGCAGCCAGATTTGAGTTGAGCAGCAACAAGGCCTTGGCTAGGGAAGCTTCTGCCCTCCTCAGCAGCTCCTTGCATCTCAGCCATTTTCCTTCTGAGTAAGGCCACTTGGCCTAAGTAAGCACAAGGGTGTTGCAATCTGCAGTTTTGTCTGGAGAAGTCCAGCCCAGCCCAGACACAGCAGCAGGCCTCTGGTCTGGCCTGACTACGTGCCATTCATGGACACCCACTGCGTCCAGAAGCCTGTGGCACTTCTGAAGGCAAGTTTCCTTCTCAGATGTAGAGAGCTTGTTCTGCTCCCATTAGCACTCAGGACCACGGTGGGCAACTTAGATGTGCACTCCAACAGGCACACTCATCTTATGACCCCGTATTTTTTCTGAAAAAAATGCGGCAGACTCTGGGGAAAACCCCCTCCTCCCATTGCAAGGGGCTGAGGAGGGTAGATAAAAGGCAAATGTGTGCCTTGTGTATGGGTGGCCTCAGCCTGGGCGCACAGCTGGCCAGCACCAGATCCCACACTCGGCCTCAGGGCAAGGGATGCTCACAGTGTTCATCCTGAGCCTCCTGACAAGCCCAGCTCATATCTGGGCAAACACCATGGCTAATACCAAGGGGAAAAGACCCATGTGCTCATTCCAACAAGGGGACACATCCTACAAGTACTGCTTCACCTGTAATATCCCATGCAGACATGGGAAAACCACCTAACAGGATCCCTGCCTTCTCCTGCAGAAACAGCACCAGGGTCTGCTCATATTTCACATACTAGCACAGAAAAGACAGAAGGATTCAGATACATTACACGTTACATTATTAGCCCTACTGGGACACTTCTAACAGTTCACTTAAATATTTTTAAACCTGCAGGATGAGGTAATTCAAACATAAATGCATAACCCACACTATAAGGTAGTTCACTACATACAACTCTCAAACAAAAGCAAACAAAAGCTGATCCCGCATGGTACACTGCTCCATCTCTGGATGTTTTCAAGACTTGGCCAGACAAAGCTACGGCTGAGGCGATCACATGCTGGAGACCGTCCCACTTCAGGCAGGAGGTCAGGCTGAAGACCTCCAGATGTCCTTTCCAACCAGTATTTCCATCATTCTGTGATAGCGAATGAGAAGAGGCAGAATAATTATTGCCAACAGTTTTATGAAAGACTTGCATCGAGTTTCTCTGAAGAGATCCTTCTAGATTATATTAAAAGCTTGGCTAGTAGATGTCAGCACTGACACAATCAAGGCTAATTCTGTACTGGCAGGGATACTGGAGTACCAGTATCCGTGCCTTGATGTATTGCACGGGTCTCAAACAGGGTCGGTCACTGTCCTTGCACAAATTAGCACCTGCCATAAGAGATTTCTTTTTAGCATTTAACTTGAGCTATGTGTTCCAATACAAAAGCTTGCAATAATTCCAAGAATACAGGTTAAAGGCAAGACAACCAATAGCTCTCAAGATGTTAGAAGCAACTAGAAAAATAATTTCCCACTCTAAGTCTTTACTCTAGGGAGGTCGCAGAAGCACTGCTGCTATTCGTTGTCCTTCCAGTACTGGCAAAAGGCCAAAAAATGCCATAGCAGAGACTGAACCACTTCTAATCACTGGTGGGTTCCGTCCTCAGGAAGAAGACGGCATGTCTACACAAGGTGCTCTGCCTTCAGTGGGATGAGGAAGTAGCAGCAGGCATTGCAATGAAAGAGGGTCACTGGCCACCAGAGGAACTGTCATCAGTGCCATTCCTCCCAGCTGTGTGCCCATGGTGCTGCCAGGATTGACTCTCCACATGGCACCAGCCAGCAAAGCTCATTTTCTCTGGGTAAAGCCCCATCCAGGTGATCCCAAAACACAAAATAAAAATATGAGATTGCTGCCAGCTAAGTATGTAGATAGACAACATCAAACTGATGGAAAGAGGAAGGACACTTTGGGAAGTTGGGTTATTTAATCCATCACAATCCAGACAAATGCAAAACACATGCACTTAAAAACAAAGTCCATGAGATTAGTTTACAGCATTGGGACCCTTGTCCAGGGAAATAGCGAGGGAGCTCCCTGCATGGCTAGCTCTGCTGGTCTGATTTGTTCTCTTCAGCAGCTGAATCACAGCACACATGGCCAACACCTCATCCCAAACAATAACATGGCACTGGAGGCTCATGCTGCACATGTTCTCACAAGCACCCCCAACTCAGCTCCACTACAAATGCAGAAATGAAAGATAAACATTCCCAAAAGATCACATTACCCAGCATGAAGATGTGACAGCTTGTCAAGAACAGTAGAAACAGCCCTGAGCTTAGTGAAAAGCACTCATTATAGGCTGACATTTTCATATTGGAGAATACTAGTACTCCAGCTACAGGTTTGGGGTGGTTGTTTTGTTTTGTTTTTTTTTTTTTTTGTTTTTTTTTTTTTTTTTTTTGGGTTTTTTTTTTTTTTTTTTTAACTTTTTGACAGGCAGAAACAAACGAGCACAAGTGAAGTAACACAGCAGTAATACAGATGGACAACAAAACACGATGCTTGGCTAGTTTAGCTCTCCCTAAGAGGGCAACATGAATGACTGATACCACTAACAAATGACACATGCAACAAAAACATGCCCAGATTCTCATCCTTCAAGGAAAGAGCTGCAAATGCAGTGTGCTCTGCCGGCTCCGACTGTATTTACTCCTTCTTCAGCAGCTCTTCGTTATTGATAGGTGGGACTTTTTTTACACCTTAAATGCTATTCCCAGAGAAACTGAACTAACTTCTTATTTTCACTGCATAAATTCATCTGGTTGGAAGAAAATACCCCGCCCTATTCTTCTGGCCTTCAAATTGCAGCTGGCAGACTCAGGACATACGACAGTCCTGGGGAAGAAACACAACTGTTTACTTTCTTTGTCTGTCTCTCCTCTTGTCCTCTGGCCCTCTCCTCTATGCCCCACGGCGCATATGAGCTGATCATCTCCCTACCATCTCCTGACAGGAGCTGACTTCTTTCAGGTTCATCAGGCACCGGAGCTCTGCGCTGCAGAGCTTTGCAGGCAGATTCGGGCACAGTACCCAAGCATCAAGAAAGCAAAGTCAAATCAGGTCAGGAGAGCATCATCCATGCTGGGAGCCCTTCCAAGCAAACACCCAGAGAGCTGCTGTGTTAGGAGCGGACAGGCCCCAAATCCAAATTTTGGAACAACTCCACCCAGTTTAATTCCTTGCTCATGCATTCTGCAAGCATTAGTTCTGAGTGGGCTGGTGTTCTAACAGCTCCATGCTTTAAGCTTCATGGACAAAACAAGGTTTAGGCAACACTCTTCAGGGTACATATTATCACCTCCCATGCGTACGTACTGCTTGACCCAGCCAGCGGCCCTGGGACAATCATCAGCCAGTCTCCAGGTGGACAGACAGCGCTTGAACAGACCCAGCAGGATCCCATCCAGGAGCAGCATGAAGAATGAAATGGTTGAGCTCCTACAAAAAATACACAACCTCACCACAACCAGAGCAGCAAGTGTTTTAGCAGTCCTTTTCATTAAAAGAAGGATCCTGGGATTATTAGCCAGTGAGTAAGGGCATGGAACCAAACCAACTTATGTTCACAACTATTTTATCTAGGGAATAAAACAGTATGACATAGAAAATAGATATTTTTAACTCGCATTGTACTACACACTCACAAGGATGCCAAACAAAGTTTGACAACGCTGCATATAGGTGTTCTCCACTTGCATGTGCTTGACTTTCCACCTCTATAAAATACCTGTGTGAAGTTATGCATTGGAAAGAGGTCCTGATAAAGTCCCAGGGAGCAGACGTGTAAGAGACAGGCAGCATAGTGACAGCAAGAAAAACACCACCAAGCTCACAGTAGCCACCCACAGAACGAGACACCCCTACAGGCAGAAGAACATTGAAGTGGAGTGGTAGGAGATTTCAATGCATGTTGCTTTATACATTCCTGTCTTCAAGTTACATAAAATGTTGGCAGATTTCAGGTTCGGGATTTGAACTTTTCCCCGCCCAGCCTGACTCCCATTTTTTTTTTTTTTAAGGAGAGATAGGGAACACGTGGCTCCTATTTCCATAATCAATATTAGTAAACCTCTCTCCCCCTCCCCCCATGTATTTTTGCATAATGAATGCCTTCTTGATCTGGAAAATGTAATTTTAGGCACAAAGAGGCCCTGGCACCAGGAAGGTATCTTTCCACCTTGCCTGTGAGCACAGGGTGTACTTAAAAGCTACTGGCAACAAAACCTTTTAGCTTGCCCCCCTATGCTGGGAACACCACCCAACATCACCTTAGAACAGCTTTGCTTAATTTTCAACATTCTTAAACAACAGCTGTGATTATTTTGGAAGAGGTGGCCTTTCTATTAAGGACACCTTAACCCATCTGCCATTGAGGGAAATGGAGAACAGCGTCCCTTTTGAGAGTGACTAGAGATTGGGATTTTTCCTCTGCAGCAGAACATTAGTATCAAGCCTTCCCTGCTCAGAATGTTCTCATGCATTAACAGCAAAAATAATATCAATTCTACATAAATTCCTTCACTGAAGCCAGCAGAACAACGTCTGTGGAATTAAGGCAGATGAGAGCCTTCCCTCACTTGGGCTTATCCCAACACCACACACACTAAAGAGAGAAACAGAGCTACGGAAAGATGAAATACTTCCTTGCTATCTCCTGTTGCTGTCCAAGCAACAGGACCCAGCACTCGAGAGCATCCCTTGGTATTCTCTATATTCAGAAAGCTCTTACTGGAGCACAAAGCTGCCCTGAAGACAGATGCTTTCGCAGTCTCTAGTGTTTTGTATGTGCCATGAGGACAACTGGGCATGTGACTTGTGTGTTAAAACTTTCTGGCTCACCAGTCTAAGTTCAGATTCTTTCCCTGCAAAACACTCTGCATGATCTCATCTGCAAGCAATCAGCCTGAGAAATCAGCTTGTTAAAGGAAGCTTCTAGGAAAGGAGAGATGTCTCTGGAGAATTTGGGGGCCTATATAATTTTAACCAGTTTGTTAAACCCCAGCTGCTCTTCTCCCCATTGGGGTCACACAACCAAGAAACCATTTCTCCTCCCACAAAACTCCAGACAGCAAGACAGTTTGCCAACACCTAACTGGAGCATCACGTTTTCAGTCTCCACAGCCTGAAAGCACCCACATTTTCACGCAAACTCATTTTAAGCAGGCACTGGAAGACTGCAAGAACAAACTCAGAGCTGCAAGTTGAGTAGCATCCAGAAAAGCAATCAATTAAACATGGAACACTGGTGACCTGAATGCATAAGACAGAAGATTTTCTTCATTTCTGGATATGTATTTCAGCATTTCCCCACAATTATCACTCAGGCCCTAGACACATGCCCAAAGAGAGGAATAACCAGTACAGTGGGAGCTCTGAAGAGGAGTAAGGGAACAAACAATAAGCTCCCTGAAAAGCCAGCTTTACCCTGAGACTGCTTGAAGTGATGTAACAGAATTTTACTTAAATTCCTGATGATGCTGCAGGAGCATCCAGAAGCCCTACACTCTGCATGCTACAAGGCAACATCTTTTCCCTCCCAGTGAAAACCTTGGGGAAGCACAAGCACTGCAAATAGTGTAGGAAATGAAGTGCAGCATTCGATTCCCAGACCACACTCTCAGTTCATCTTTGCAGGACCAGCTGCACTGTGTTCCTTTAAAAAGAGCACTGTGGTGAGTAGAACAAGCAGTGTGACTCTTGTGCCCACAAACTCAGTCACGTCTGCATCCCCTGAGGTTTCAGAAGAAGGACCACCACTCTTGCACCCCAAAGGGGAGGCAGGGAAGATCAGATCACAATTCTGCCTTTCTTCACTTTCTTCCATGAAAGCTGTCACACCATGCATTAGCTGCTCTCAACAGCATCTCCCAGGCAACCCTGTCTTAGCTGCCCCTAGCTGGTCATTCAAGTACTTTGAAAGACTCTCCTTAAAATTCTTGCATAGAAATCACTGTTCAGTGTTCAACACAGCATACAGGAGGGAGGGAGGAAAAAAAAAAAAAAAAAAAAAAAAAAGAAAAAAGCCAGCCTGTCTCTAACAAAAGAGATCAGTTGGCCTGAACCCTTGGCTCTTCCCAGCCATGGATTATTCACCACTTCCAGCACCTATTTTCAGTTCAACTTCCAAAGTAACCATTATGAAACAAACAGAAGGAATCAGAGATCAGAGTGGAAAGGCAACACACATTTATTACCATGAGAGCAGAGGATGAAGTTAACCACACTGGGCTCTCCCTCAGTTTGTCTCTTTACTAAAGCTACTTACAACTTCTTTTTAAAAATATTACCTACACTTCAACCCGTAGTTCTTGAAACCACTATGAGAATCCCTGTGAGGGACTTTGCTGTGTACAATGCAGGATGACAGAGTCACGTTGAAACTGTTTTGGTGAACAGTGGCACCTTCTAGCTCCAAACATGACTCTGAACCTCACAGCAGTTTGAAATATTGCCCTGAAGAAGCTTTTTACTCTGTGTCTTTAAGAAACACATAGCTCTGACTGCAAACCTTCAGGCTAAACAAAATGTTGAGAGTCTCCTTCAAGCTTTTCACTCCCTAGCCAAGTTCCTAATTTTACAGGATTAAGAGCAAACACCCCCCCCCCCAAACATATCTCAGCTACTAAGATCAAGGTACAGGACAACCACCCCCAAATCCCTAGGAAACCACATCTCAAAAAATTAAAAAGCATAAAGGGGGGGGGCAATATTGAAGGGCTCAGCTGTTACCTCCTATGGTGCAACTTCTCAACCAAATTACGAAGGGGAAGAAGAAAAAGGAGACCTCCCGGCTCAAGTTCCAACTCCTTTTTAAAAATCAGTTTATAACCACTAAAATAAACACAGTAAGAACAACTCTGCACTAACTGGGAACCTGCAAAAACAGCTGCAGTTTAAGAGCAACTCAGGTAATGTCTGGCAAACACAAGCAGATACAAATGGCCTGAGGGGATGGCAGGACATTTGGGAAATGGTGAATTTCACCCACAGGCTCATAGACAAACTGCCTAAAGCTGATCCAGCCAGGGTGTGCCACACAGAAGCAGCTATTCTGTCTGTGCTGTTTGCCACTGCAGTGAGCATTTGCTCCCTGTTAGATCTGCCTCTCTCCCGAATTCCTCTCTCCTCCTGGATGCCCAGGCCTCTCCCATGCCCCTAACCGCTCCACGCTGTCTCAGCTCAGCTGAGAGCATCACAGTGCACCCAGCTTGCCCCGTGGAGGGTTCCAGAATGCAGCTGCACATTCCCCAAGTACATCGCCTTGGTGGGCATGCTGCTCTCTGCACTGTTTTCCCAGCAGCAGGGGCTCTAGATCCTCTAGACTCCACTACCCAAAAGCCTTCTCATAGGACATTGTAGGTCCCTCCAGGGCACAGACCCCCACTGCAGCCACACTCCCTGGGAAACAGCCACCTCGCAGGGAAGGGCAGGAAACCCCAAACAAGCAGAGCACTGCAAAGCACCAATTCTCCAATATTTCAACCATTTAGAAGTCACTGTAGGGCATCTTCAGGAGAAGAACAGCCACCAGCAACATCAGATGGTGCAGAACTTCAGCAGCAAGTAGAACCTCTGAAGAAAAGCCACCCAGAGTCCCGCTGCCATTTCACTTTCGGACTCCAGCTGAGATAACTCCCTAGCATTTGGGCAATCAGGAGACTTTCTGCCACTTTTGTCTCATGACTATTCAGGATTGGAAGATCCAGATCTCCACTCAGTGCTATCCAAAGAGCTACCTCAAGCCTCAACAGACAGCTTTGAACCTCCTCCTTCGCTGCAAAGTTGACAGTTTTCAATTACACCCAGTTCCAGTTGTTCTTGGCTCTCCCTCCCTCACCACAGACCTGTGCTCTCCACAGCCAGGCTTGTCACTGTGCACAAAACCCAAATTTAGGCAAGATGCAACAAGTAACATCTTCCTGGTCAGTGAACTGAATGAGAAAGATGAAAGTACCTGGGACAGGCAAGGAGCCAGCTCTGGGGGAGGAAGCAGGTCACCTGCGCAATTCCCAGGGGAGGAAAAGGACAGAGAGCCTCAGGGTCTCACATGGACCACTCCTGAAAGTTTAAGACACTGCAATTTTCAAACTGTAGCCTATGACCATCAGAAGGTCACAGATCACTTGCTAGCAGCTAAAGAAAGCTCACACACCCTGACATCTGCCCAGGGGACAAGCACATACCTGGGTAATAGATTTAGGTCTTCTTAAAATACAATTACTTTTCTCAATTATACACCAGAGGCCAGAACCCGCAGGCTGAGCAAGCCACGAGAGGCACAGCGGGTAATTCACAAAGAGCTTCTCTGGATTTCAACAGCCCACATTACCCAGACAATCAGACTAACGGACATTGGAGCCTTTCTAATATTACAGTCCACAGAGAGAAGGCAGGAATGGCTCATGGAAGAGCAGCAAGGCCTCTCTGCCCACACACACCACTACTTCTGGCTCCACAACTAGAGAATCACTGCTACATTTTTTTAAAAAGAACTTTTTTTTTTTTGCAATGGAGTCAGTTGAAAAGGAAAAGAAGAGCTCGGCATTTTTAAACTGAAGTGTTTCCAAATGTTGGTTTATCTTTCAACCTCAAAAGAAGAAGAATATAAGTGAAACAAAATCTCAGTCACTCCCGTATGACATTTTTCCTTTCTGCCTCAAACAAAGCAAAGCACCCTGAGCTCCACTTGATTGCTTTTTTTTCTTTCCTCTTCCCCTTTGGCTTACAAGATGCCACTAGAGACAGCAACATGAAACAGTCTCAGATTCTCATATTTTATCTTTTCCCAATTCTTACCCCTCCATTAAAGAACACTTGGAAGCCAGACCAGCCAAAGAAACAGAAAGCCAGTGCACCTAGCACATAAAGGTACCAAAAAAAAAAACCCCACCATCAAACAAAACATTGAAACACTAAGTATCAGCCAGAAAAGAACAAAATAAAAGTTTAAAAGCAAAGCTTTCCCGCAGAGGTCTGCTTAAGAAAAAAAAATGAAATCTCACTCTTTCATACAGGGAAAAAAAAACAAGCAAGTGAAACCTGTGTCTAACTCTCAAGCTTGTGAGGAAAAAGTGGCTCTCAGGACCTGAGCGTAACTAACACTGCTATTCCACGGCACAGCAGCGTGATTTACTCCCTCCTGCCCACTCACTCCTACCTCGTGCAGCCACAGCAGCTGCTGGTATGGCCACAAAGGACCTGCCTGAAAGCCCATCCAGCTACAGGAAAGAAAAAACAACAAAAAGACCCGGTGCATTCCCAGCTGGCCGCAGTCCCCGCTCGGGGTGGGTGCCTGGCCGCAGGGTGCCAGCAGCCCAGAGCAGCCAGCAGGGATAACCTGCACCCTGCGGAGAGGCAAAACCCAGCATCACCTTCTACCTGCGGAGAAACTCCAGGCTTGAGGGCAGCGGTGCAGGAGCCTGCTCCTGACGACGGCAGCGAAAAGGCCTAACAGAGCAAGTAAAGCCCATAAGGACTGCTGGCAGTGTTAATTAAAAAAAGTCTCTCACTGCATGTTACTGCCTTAGAACTTTCCGCTGGACGGGGGGCTGGGCCATCTTGTCTAGACCGTGCTTTTGTCAAGAGAGGTTGGACGAGATGATCCTCGGGGTCCCTTCCACCCTGGTATTCTATGACTGATTCTACGACCTAACACCGAACTGCCCAGAGCACCACTTCAAGGAGCTCACGGGCTCCTGCACACGCAACTGAGCAAACCCAAGTGCTGCAACTGGCAGCGG